>JABXWE010000157.1:0-19540 GCA_014611495.1 Limonius californicus
GTCTTGCGAAACGTTAGTGTGTATGGGTTCACAAACAGCTAACAGGCATAAGCCGATTAAGTATTATTGTCCTGGCAAACAAAATACATCAAGATCAAATCCTTGTCCGCCCCAAGGTTTGATTAATATAAGCACACGGCCCTGTTTAGGCAGGCAGGGCCTACGAACAAATATGGCTCAAACTTCTAGAGCAAATGCTTGTACAGTCAGACAAGCTACAGGTCGGGCCTTACCTGATAATGCTGGGTGTAGTTCCCAAATGACGACGCGGTCCCAGCCGAAAGTAAATTGTAATATTGACAACATTGAGTATATCAACAAACCTTTTATTTAAATTTACGCATTTGCAATACAAAATGCCATTGATTTTTCTGACAACTCTTTGTATATATCACTTGTTGCAAAACGGTATGACTATTTGTATTTGAATATCTTTTTCGTTTTTAAGATAACCGTTTTCATAAAAACTATTTATTTGTTAAGGAAAGTTTTGCATTGTGCTCGTTTACCATCTTCCTATTATTACAAAAATCAATAATATCAATAAAATAATTAGCATGGTATTTCTTTCGTCAAATATTTGCATTCTTTTAGACAAACATTAAAATTTAGGAAATACTTCAGTATTGTCATCGGCTGACGAGATGGCATGACACAGAAATGCGGCCTAATGGGCCCTTCCGTGAAAATGCATCTACTCGACACCGGAATCCCTGCATTTCTATTTTGCATAAAAACATTTCTTCCGCATTGACAATATGCTGCACTAAATTATAGTACGACATAATACAAACGTGATAACAACATCAAGACTAGATTTTATTGGGTAAACGATGTCAAAATACAACTAAAAGTATAATGTTTATGTTTAGTCATGCCGGTTATATTAGTAAAGTTTTTAGAGTAGATAGTAGAAGCTGTTTGTTCGGTAATATTTGAAATTCCTACACCAGTGTCTGACCCTTACCCTTGCCTGGACCTTCAATCGTCACTTACGATGTCTAGATCATAAACATTGCATATTGGATGGTAAATTTCGAAAATGTTTTCATTTTTTGCATGCAGAAACTGAATCATTTTTGTGTTTTATTATACAACTGAATACAATGATAGAACTATAGTAAAGTAACGTGTGGCTAGCTCTTCAACAACTAAAGCACACCTACAATGCACCAAATTAACTACGTCCCCCCCCCCCTTCGTCGGGAATAATAATTAACAGTTACTGTTAATTATGATTATATGATATACATACAGCCATTAATAAAACTTTGAAATAGTTATTTAATGAAAAATGAACGATAGATCCTGCTTTACTTAAGAAATACATTTATTCGATTTTATTTCACATCATTATTTCTCGTTGATTAATAAATTAGAATAAAATATAGATTATTACATTTTAGACAAGTAGAACATTTGTAATATAAAAAAGTAGTACATATTTAGATTTTTTATTATACACTATAGAGTGTTGTGTGAGAGGGCAAGGGGAGAGGGCGCCCGACAATTGAACTGTTCCAGGGCAAACGACATGAAGTTACGCCACTGACACTACTGTTGGGAATTTTTTATTACCAATTCCTATAATTCTTATTTCAATGACAATCGAAAGCGTCAATATTTGCTGGTTTGGAGCAGTTTAATACTGTAACCATTCTGATATTGCTGAAATTATAAAAACAATTGCATAATTTACAAACAAAAACGTTTTTTACATTTTACTTACTTAAACCAAATTTTATTTTGGGAACAAAATCTACTTTCGTACCTACGTAGGGCGTGTACGCACGTGTCTCACAGGTTTGTGGGTTGTCTGAGTTTATTATCATTGAATTACATTACCCAAAAAAGTTAGAAACAAAATACGCGTTGGCGCCAGTTAGCGCGGGGTTTCCCGTGAGAAGGGTTGCCTGGATTTCAATAGTGAGGGGCTAGCGATGACGTATTGCCAGGATGCGAGGGTGGAAAATCCAAATTTGTTCGCAAGATAGAGAGACCAGAGTGGGGACACCTCACTCCATTCATGAGAGTTTGCGCGGGCTGAGCCGCCACTACTGGCGCTAAAAAATAATGGATTTGTGGCGGAGTTGTAAAATCCATGCCAACATGTGAATGCCGTGGTGAAAGCGGATGAGGCCAAAATCACGTACACAAACGCATGATGATAATGGACACAGGGGAAGGGGCCAGAGATACACCGATTAGAGCATTTGAAAGTGCAATATTTTACTACTTTAAGACGCAGTAACGTAGCACGCCATTGTTACTGCTATAATATCACAAAGTTAATGTTCCATTTTATTATATTGTGGATGATTCATCTAGTTTTAAAAATATGGACGATATTAAAAATTGTATACCTTGACGGTTCAACAATTTTGACCCACTGAAAATATAGATATTGTATCTTATTTTAATAAATATAGACGATATTTAATGTTCTACATATTTACATTTCAACAATTGTACTATATATATTTGTTTGCACTCTGAAATGGTGGATTTTGCATCATATTTTTAAAAATATGGAGGATATTTAAGTTGCATATGTTTACAACTCGGCAATAAAACTGTTGCATGTTTTGTGAACAGATAGCCATTTTTATGCGTTTATAATTCTGCAACCATTCTGCAATTGTAGAAGTATTGCAGAATACTTAATGTTGTCCAGGATTACACAGTACAGACCTTTATTGCTTTTCGCAATTCGTTATTAACAAAACTGAAATTTTTAGTTGATATTATAATCATCCCAATATACGTATTAAACAAAAAAAGGACGTGTACCGACATCTTCAAAGCCACTGTGTAATCATTACACCTTTTATTATAATTAAAGAGGGTGAAAACATATACAAATTATTTCATACATCACGCATAAACCTAAAATATTAATAAAATAAGAATAAACGAACGAAAAACAATCAAACACAGACACAACGCACTTGTAGTTTTTGGACCTTGAAAAATCGTGTAAACGTGAAATTCCATCTATTCAATTGTTCGCGGACTAGGAGCGACATCTATCGGCGCGTTCTCGAAATTAGCTGTAGTGTACTAAATGAATCTTCTCATTTACTAATAATAAAATTACATTTTAATGTGCTCATGTTGATAGATATGAAATAATTTCCGTAGAAACAATTGCAATAACAAATACACCAATAGAAATGTTAATAATAACGAGTTTTTCTAGCTTCTTTTTAAATTTGATGGATGATATTCAAATTTCTTCCAAAATTCTGTTATTTTATAATATAATTTCACCATATATTGTCCACTACAACGAGATAATTGCAGTAATTGAGCAATTCTGCTATAAGATTGATGGGAATTAAACAATTAAAAATAAATTTATGTAAGTTAACTTTACCACGTACCATGCTTGTCAATGATTTTAGTAGTGTCAATATGTTATTAAACAACATGCAATTGTTTCATTTGGTAATCAACCATAATCTCGAATAAAAATAATGCTAACAAAAAGAAAAAAAGGTCAAAGTAATATTGTTAAATGCAAAAACCACGAATGAAAATAATGTCCAAGCAAGTAACGTCGAATGACACGAACCTTGAGTGTAGTAACGTCGAATACTAAAATGTCTAATGGAAACTACGTCGCAAGACGTATATAAACAGCCATATGTAAAAATGTAGAATGACAAAAATGACCAATGCAAAAATATTGAATTCGCCAAATATAAAACCGTTTAATGACAATAATGTCGACTATAATATTGTCGAATATAAAGATACCAAACAGCAAAAATGTCGATGGTAAAAAGGCCGAATGCAATATCGTCGAACGGAATTAATGTTGAATGAGAAAAGGTGTTACTACCTTAGAGCTAAGGAGTAACCCGTGGCAGAAAAGAGGCCGCAGCCCAGCAGTGAGTTGAAAAGGCTGTCAACGATGATGATGATGATGATAGATTATAACACAGCAAATATAAAATTGTGTAGATTTACTACAGATTGGTAACTAATGTTTTGTTTTGTTTGATATTATTACGTTGAACTTTTTTCTATTTGTCCCCTTCAAATGCAAAGCCTTCCGCCGTATCAAAATAAACGTAAAAATTCAGAAAATCATATTAGGCATTTTTTATCAGAATTTTTTTTAATAAATGTAGTTGAGAATTGTGCAGAAAGCTTAAACCCAACCACGTAATCAACAACTTGACATCTTACCTACGTTTTATTTCAAATAAAATTGCCAAATCACGATTTTGTAACCCCAACAACCCATTAATTACGGATATTTACAAATTTTTCAATATTTTTTAGTTTTGAGAAAACTTTGGTTCAAATCGGACAAAACCAAATAAAGATAAAGTGTTACTTTTTTAAGTGGGATACACTGTATATGAATTGAAAATTTGTACAACATAAATTATACAGGGTGTCCCACGAGGCGAGTTCACTACCTACGTGTAGGAGCGGTGAAAAGAAGTCGAAACTAAAGAGTGGTTATTTTCTCTAAATCAACTATTAAAGAAGTACCGAAGCAGCCGATACAATAAATGATATTAGGTGGTATTTCATACAAACTGCCTATGTTACTATGGAAATAATATTATTTACTTGTGTGTCAAACAGTAAAACTCTTTAAAGTTGTTTTCCCTGCTTGCGTGTATTAACAGTGTTCATAATGTTTACTTTTACAATGCGAGAGTACGCCGATATCTATTACATATACGAGTTTTATGATGGAAACTCAATAGCTGCTGCTCGAGAATATGGGTTGAGATTTCCAAATCGGCTACTACCAGTCTGACGAGTTTTCCAACGAGTGCACAACCACCTACGTGAACACGGAACTTTCTCGAAACCGTCGACTGAGCGTCCAATACAGTAAGTACTAGACAATGAGGGCAACATACTGCGAGAAATTGATAATAAGTCCAGCACCTCTGTTTGTCGTGTATCTTTACAAGTTAACGTACCACGAATGCGAGTTTGGAGAAAATTACAACGTCATGGTTTATATCAATTTCATATTCAGCGTGTTCAAGCCCCCTTACCTACAGATTTCACTAGACGTATGGAATTTTGCCGCTGGATCATCCAAAATCGAAACCTACGTAATAAAATTTTATTCACGGATAAGGCAACATTTGCAAGGAATGGATTTATGAACAAAAACAACAGCCACTCTTAGAATTTAGAGAATCCACACGAAATCACAGTGTCAAATTATCAACTTAGGTTTTCAGTGAATATCTGGTGTGGAATTATTGATAACATGCTCATTGGTCCATTCAATTTTGAGAACCATTAAACCGCCGACAGGTATTTAAATTTTCTAGATCATTTGTGAGGATTGTTAGATGATGTCCCGTGGTACCAGCACGCAGTTTGCGTTAGGTGTAAGACAATTTTTGACTCAACGGTTCGAATGACTTGCAATTGTTACAGGAGAACAGCACCTCTGGCCCCCAAGATCTCCGGACTTAACTTGTTTAGATTATTATTTGTGGGGCTCTACGAACAATATGGTATACCAAGCACTAACAGAGACTGTTGAAGATCTAGGAGGCGCATTTTTGAGGCAGCAGAATTAATTCGGAATAACAATGATATTTTACGTAGGGCAACCAAATTTCTCTTAAGAATAGCCAGAATGTGTCTCGAGAGCAACGGTGGCCATTTGTAAATCTTTATAGTGAATTTAAACTAAATAAAAATAAATGTTGGCTTTTCTGAAATTGTAATTATTCAATAAATCATAATTTAACACTCTGAATTTTGAAAACGGTTTACTTTAGAGCATAACTTTATTAGAATTTTCAACTATATTTGGCCTATAGATTACGTACACTAAATAGTGACCTCACATCGTGGAACACCCTGTATAATGAAGTAGCTGTCGCTTCGGTACCACCGTAAGTTCTACTTGACCCTTAAGTTTAAAGACTACTGAAAGGCTGTGGGTACTGTGTATTTTAGGCTCTTACATTTCAGCTAGGTGGTACCCCACACAATTTTTTTTAGAAAATTGCACATGAAGTCAAATAGCTCAGAATTTATTTTTAATGAAAATAAGAATATTATGAAATAATTATCCAACGGAAATTTTTAAAACGTCCACCACACCAGTTGGCATTGACCAGCAGATTGTTTGGGCTACTATTGTCAACCCGCGATTTCACATGGCCCTGTAGAAAAAACACTAACGGCTTTATTCAGGTCACTCAAACTATTTTTCTATTAGGTCATGTAAAATTGCTAGTTTACATTTGTAGTTCGTTTAGAAATGGAAAGTATTAGCCGGGAAATTATTGGGCGTGCGATACAAACTGTTTACGCACGTGTTGGTCAATGCCAATTGGTTAATGGTGGACAATTTAAAATTTCTGTTAGGTAATTTTTTTCAAAATGATCTTATTTTCATTAAAAAATAATTGAATTGTTTGTACTATGTGTATTTTTCTCAAAAAAATTATAATGTGGGGTACCAATTATTTTAGATCAAAATTTAACTGGTGACATAATCTATGAAAATAAGGAGGATAAAAATTGGCTTATCATTAAAACCAATTTGATGACGTCACAGCGCAAAAACAAAAACCGATAGAAAAAAAGATTAGGTTTGTTGATATATTTCTAAGAAAGCTTTATTTATGTTATTAGTAGTAAAGCATTAATATTCACAGTGTATCCAATTCGGTTGTACGTCCTGTAAATCAGATAAAATGCACATCCTGCTCTGCGTAGATAATAAATGTACCAAAAAGTACCTCGCAGAATTTTAGGAATCGAGCAAGTGTTCACTGGAGCTAAACAATGAGGTTTAAATTTAGCGTACGCTATGATGTGAAGTACCTACTTTAATAATAATCGGTAAAAATGATAGACACGTGTGTTTGATAGGAAATCCGATTAGATATCCGATGATGTAAGCGACAAAATGCATGAGTAACAATGAATTTGGTGCTAACTAGTAAATATTAGGTTTTGTTTCATAATTGTTATATATATTACAAATCTTTATGGTTAATTTTGCGGTTGTTTTAAGACAGTTGCTATAAATTAAAATAGTTCTTAATTTTGTGACATGATTGAAAATTTCTTACTAGAATATATACAGGGAGTCCCAAAACGTACCGCAAGTATTTCAAAGATGAATTCCAAAACTTATTTAGAGTCGAAAAGTCCATATAAACATATGTCCTAAACGTAACCGTTAACGAGTTATTATTTATTTCATAATTTATGTGGGTAAAATTTTAGTTCAACGAAATTTATGAAATAAATCTCTTTTTAATACAATTTTATTATTTTATTTACAAGAAATGTTCAAAATTATCTCCATCGTGTTCGATACACAGAGCCGCACGTCGCCGAAGAGCTCGCTGCGTTCTTATTATGGTTGCTGGGTTATTCCTAATAATATCGGCAGCCTGCTGTATTCTTTGGCATAACTCTTCTACGGGGTGCACTTCAGTTGCATAAACAATCTGTTTCATGTGACCCCAAAGATAAACACTAATGGAGTCAGGTCCGGCAAACGCGGTGTCCATACTACGGGTCCTCCTACTCCAATCCATCTTCCCGGAAAATGTGCGTTAAGCCAAGTTCTAACACTAAAGGCATTGATGTGCTGGTACCCAATCGTGTTGATACCACATTGCACCTCTAATATCTAATGGCACATCTTCCAGTAATAAGGGTAAAGAGTTTTCTAGAAAATTTTTGTAATTAGCACCATTCAACCGATGTGGCAGTTTAAATGGTCCTATCAGACGATCATTAAGAATACCAACCATCATATTAACACTAAATCTATGTTGAAAAAGCGAGCGTCTTCTTAAATGAAGATTTTCTGCAGCCCATTCATGAAAATTATGACACTTATTGATACCATCTCGTGTGAAAGAAGCTTCATCGGTCCATAAAATATGCGGTAGGTTTTGATTATTTTGTACCCAATTACAAAATTTTCAACGAGCTTCAAAATTATTACCTAGAGCTTGAACTCTTTGATTATGATATCGATGTAAGCGAGCACTTGTTATTATTCTCCAAAACTGGTTTCTACATATTCCAGTACGTAACGCAATTCTTCGCACACTTAAAGACAGATCTTCTTGTAATAAATCAAGAACTTGTTCATCATCGTTTATGGGTCGACGGACAACTCCTTGGCCGACTGCATGTCTTGCATTGAATGTGCCATGTTCCCTCAGCTGACGATGTGAATTAAAGGGAATTGCACGCGTAGGCAGTCTTCTATTGGGATATCTTCTACGATATCTTGTTGTGCTGCTAAAGCATTTCCATCACAGAGACCGTAAACATAATGAATATCTGCATATTCTTCATTTGAAAATGAATCACTTGTGAATTACGATGGGAATAAGGATACAAAGAAGAAGCCAATAACTTCGGTATCACAGTAATAAACTGACAGGTTACAAACAATAATTTGTTAAAAACAATGTTCAAATGATACCAAACAAGAGACGCGATCATGGCAACTAGATCAGTATTTCAGAAATCCGTTGAATTAAAATTTTAGCCAAATTAATTATGAAATAAACAATAACTCGTTAACGGTTACGTTAAGGACATATGTTTATATGGACTTTTCGACTCTAAATAAGTCCTGGAATTCATCCTTGAAATATTGCCGGTACGTTTTGGGACACACTATCTAGTGATTCATGATTTACGAATCAAATATCCCCAGGTATTATAGTACTGAAAAATAATTGAGGGTTATAAAGGGAAATGCCCGCCCTTAAAGTAGCGATAACATTTTCGTTTATTTTTATATCTGTAGAATTAGGGCTGAGTATTAATCGATTAATCCGAACTGCGATATTTTTTTTAAATAATCTTTAATCGAATACTTAATTGATTGATTTTGTTAAGAGAATAACTGAATAGGCGATGACTCGATTATACGATTAATCGATTATCGAATTCAACGATTATTTGCGTAATCGATTAGTTGATTAATTGATAATCCAATTCAGAAACTTTTATGTTTTCCAATAACAATAAATATTCGATTTTTTATAATAATTTTGTAGTGTTTGATTAGATTAACTTGTAACTTAACTTTTTGGGATTATTAAGGATTTATATATACTGATTTTCAAAAAATTTTATATATCGTTGTATTTCAGCTTTACTGCCGTTTTAAAGGTTATGCATTTCTCATCCAAGTCTGTACAATCAACAGTCAAAATGTAAAAGAGAAGCTGACATATGTTCTATAAAAAAAATTTTGTTTTTGAATATGTTATTATACAGATTTTCTCATCTAGAGATAGAAGAAACTATTTGACAACGTATAATTTAATTACTAGTTGACAAGACAATAAAACTCAGGAAAATCAATTCCCTTAAGACGAGCTCGGATTCATCCAGATCCCTGATATAACGAACTGTTAGGAAGTTAATATTTGGATTTGCATTATTAACTGTATTGTATTTCCTATTTAGTGATTGCTCGTCCCGGAAACAACGAACAACCATTACAATAAAATACTTTTAGCATTTTTAGCCTGTATGATTTAGATATTTACCAAATAAACCCTAACAAATGTTATGATATTGAAATACCAGTATCAAGCCTCGGACAAGGATTGACAAAGCGAAGACGACTACGGCGAGACAAAAGAAAATGAAATGTAAAAAACAAATGAAAAATATACTATGCGGCTGGGTACATGAAATGTACGATCGTTAGACACAAAAGATCAAGAAATTATAATGGAACTTGAAAACAAGATAAACGTGTGTACTATAAACGAAACGAAAAAGAAGGAAGAGGAACGATGTCCTATAACAATTATCATTTGATATACAGTGGAGTGGACAAAAACGTAAGTCTTCGTACCCGTCAAATAACACGACACCCGACTATATCGCTGCTGAAAAAGGCATTAGGCAGGGCGACTCACTTAGCCCCCTGTTGTTCACTTCAATAATGGATGAAATTATTAACAGCGTCAAGAACCTTAAAGGATATAAGATGGGAAACAGTGAGGTAAAAATTTAATGCTACGCAGATGATGTACTATTCGCAGCAGAAGATGATCTACAAAGACTTCTATTTCAGTTCAATAAGACAGCCAAAAAGTATAATGTGTTTGTCTCGGCAAACAAAACCAAAGCGATGACAATCTCAAAACAACCTATCAGGTGTAACCTGGCAATGGAGAATGAAGCTATAGAACAAGTAATAAGCATAAAATACCTTGGAGTAAAAATAACAAGCTATGGTAATTTATAATAGGAAATTGAAGAGCAGATAGTGAAAGACAATAGAATAGCGGGGTGTCTGAATAAAACAATATGAAGAGATAAACACCGCGAATGGAGGCAAAAACAA
Source organism: Limonius californicus (assembly GCA_014611495.1). Classification (NCBI taxonomy): domain Eukaryota; kingdom Metazoa; phylum Arthropoda; class Insecta; order Coleoptera; family Elateridae; genus Limonius; species Limonius californicus. The sequence goes on from JABXWE010000157.1 coordinate 10,349, forward strand.
GAATTTACAGAGGAGTAATCAGACCCGTAATGACTTACACCGCTGAAGCAAGAAGCAACACAAGAAGAATAAAAAGATGAATAGACGCAAACGAAAGGAACATTCTAAGATGCATAAACAACAAAACAAGACAGAACTCCGAATGCTAACATAAGACAAGCATGTCAAGTTACACTAACAGAAGAATGGATAGACAGAAGGAGACAAGAATGGAATAATAGAATAGCCCAGCGCCGCCTAGTCAAAATTGCAAAAACAAAATCCCAATAGGCAAAAGGAATGTGGGACGATCAACAAAAAGATGGAGAGATAGTCTCTAAGGAAAACTAGTTTAGAATAGGCTTATAGCTTAATAATAAGAATGAAGAAGAAGAAGGAAAAGAAGTCTCATCTCCCCTGAATGCTGTTCCTTTTGTTTTTTGTGTTGATAGTATTACTGTGGTGCTTCAGAAGAGCTCATAGTAAAAAGAAGAGCTCGAATAAAAGGACATACTCTAAGAAGAGAAGGGCTGTTAAAGGCAATTATCGAGGCTACAGTAGAAGTGAAACCCCGAGAGGAAGACTCCGCCTTCGGTACATAAGACAAATCATGGAAGACGCAGGAAGCAGAGGCTATGTAGATATGAAAAGGAAGGCTTGCAATAGAAAACAGTGGAGTGCTGCTTCGAACCAGTCTGCAGACTGAGGACCATGGAGGGGGAGTATTAAACTATCAGATTCTGCTATGTTGTTTAATTCCTAGGCAAATCTAATAAAGAAAAACTGTTTAAAAGGAAAATACTGAAAATAACACAGAAGACGATTATGACAAATCCGAAGATAGTAGTTGAAGAGAAGTTACTAAATTATGTTTTTTAAAGTAATGCTGTTTTTTCTGTAATATGTAAACACTATTTAAGGGCCCCGTAAATTTTACGGCCAGGGGCCTCCAGTCAGGTAAATCCGCCTCTGGTTGAGTGTTTATTTAGGTAATATTCACAGTAGCCAGAAACCACTACCTAACATACGTTCCTTTAAAATTTTGTTAGTTAATATTATCATTTGATTAGTAATCTAATAACTTCAAACGAATAAAATAGTGAATGTTACAAATATGCAGTAACTCTCTCTTCTGCAAATTCTATTTATATTATCGTTACATACTTGGAATTTAATGAGAGGCATGTGCAGACTGATGATAAAATTTGCCTGGTTGTTAACGCACACATACGTTAGAAGAAATAATGCCCAATTATTCTATTTGCATAACGGTCTTTATTAAAAATATCGAAATGGTCAATGACCTCAACTCCTTGTGAAACTTTTTACGTAATGGCTCTTTTAAGGAAATGTTGCATCAGTCCAAGAATTCAGATTTCATTTATTCCTACATATTTTTCAAAATAGAACATAACGAAAACGAATTGTACAAAATAGAAACTCTCGAGACGAGTAGAGACGCACACGATTATTAAAATAATTAAATTGTACGAGGCCACTAATGTATAATATTGTTTGTTAGGAGGAGAAAGTGGACCATGGTCATTTTTCCCCGCGCTCGTCTAAGATGTGCCATCTACTACTTTCTTTTAGCTTCTAGATGTTTTTGTTTGTAGATCAGCATAAGCTGCATGATGCGTAGATCTTCAACATCGGCTTGATCGTTCCAGCTCAGTACTTAACAATGCTAAGTGGTCATTAGCCTCAGAGAACGGTACCCACTATCAATACAACATACTATAATACAACACATGCAGCTCTTTATTAGATGACCATGCTTGCCCACAATACCTGCCCACGCTTTCGTGTTTAATTCAAAGGCGTTTTATATGCCACGTTGCTCGATTTAATTTACTGTAAAGTACAGAACGTTTTGGTTGTTTAGAATAAATTAAATGCCAACGTTACGTTGCCCCTTACACGCAGTTAATTGTTTAAATTGTATTGTCGAAAAAGCAGGAACTGTTGTCAAAATTTGATTACCATTGTAAATTTTTAAAAGAGAAAATTTTATAGTTCACCTAATCATACGACGGTGGGTCACAAATGACTTTGCATAATCATACCAAGGGGGATATCAAAGTGTAACAACTTTCAAATTTTCTAACATTTCGAAGTAGAGCTGTCACATTTTATTTTATTTCTTTGACAGTGGTATAGTTTTATCTTGGTGCTACAATGAGAATTAATTGCTTGAATATATTTAATGTTCAATTGCGATGCAACTAAATGGGATTCCAAAAAAAGATAGATTTAGTCAAATACCCACTACCGTCACTGCATCAAAAAGCGAGTTTTTCTACTAACGATAACGTCAGTAAAAGTTTAATGTTTAACGCATGCTGACAGTGTCTAAAGTGTGATTTTATGGCACTGGTGCTAAAAGTAATTTACTTTTAGCACTAGTGCTAATGACGTGATTTACTATTAACACTGGTGCGATATTATAAAAAAATTAAGAAATTTTAAATCAAAGGAATATTTATTTACTTAATTAAATATACTTACGATCGAATTTTCATTACCTTAGCAACAATAAACTTAATGAATATTTGGGTTTCAAAACGATATTTTATAAATTTAATAACGTAAGAAATGCATTGATTTGGACTTTTAATGGTGTTTGTAGAAAAAATAGTGTATGGTATATGTGCTAAAAGTGATTTTATTTTGTTCGAAACTTCCCTCATCACAAAATAAAATGTCACTTTTAGCACTTACATCATCAATAACTATTTTGAAGTAGCGCATTACGTCATTTTTTATCCTTGTCAAATGCGGAAACTTAAAAACTTACAGCTCGTAAGTACAGTGCAATCGAAAATGATCGGTGGTGCTTTATACAGAGTTTTTTCGGTTACTGTTTAATGTGCCCCTGATTAATTCCACAAACGTGCAGTGATGTTTCAAATAATGTGGGAAATTTAAAAATTAGTGTTGTACTTGCTGATAGAAACGTACGTAGAGCATTTTTCTTTTTATAAAAATACTTTTCGTGATGTAAATTGCCATTCAGTTCATGGCCCCCACAAGGAGGCGGGGATGACAGGGCTTTAGCCGAAGGGGGATAATTGGAGGGGGGTCAAAACAGAAGGTTCGACATCTTGTTGGCATGGATTGAGCCAAATTATATCAAAGATTACTTGCGAAATCGTATATATAGTGTACTGACTTTAATTTTGTATGATATGTATTTAGAGAATATAAATAGTTGGACCACAGACACGAAATATATCACATAAAAAAAATTAAAAAAAAATATAGTCGAAGAACGAATTCGAACTCCCGAAGATCGTACTACAAAGCGAATCCTTTACCACTACATCACACTGACGGCAATCGCGCATGGGATTTGGTGATATTATTACACTACGAGTATACATTTTTTCAAAATTTTTCAAATTTATCACTTAATTTGGTATTACAAAAATAAAAAAATAGATATAGCCGCTGGAAAGTTACCGTCCCTTCTGGGTCCACATTTAGATCAAATACGTAAGGATTTAGTAGTTTCCGATGATGAGTTGGCATCGTAAAGCTGTGTAACTTGAATTCTAGGTTCTCGATTGGGTTGTATTTGTTCACAGTTCATGTTCATAAAGGTGTGGAAGAAACTTTTTAGTATTCTTTATGCATTCTTGGGCTGTAATTAATGAAATAGGAGTAAAATTGTGAACAATTTGACAGTTAATTTTTATCAACATTTATTGTAATTTTAAGAATTTATTTAACAATTATGGTAAAAATATTTGTGAATTTCTAAGGGCATTAGTGAAAGTATACCATATGAGGTATCAAAATGTTCATATTTTATTGTATAATAAAGTGTTATTTTAATTTGATGAAAAATTATTTATTAAAAAGTTATTGTAATTTATAAATATGTGTTAAAATTTTGATCTTTTTATGCTTAGCCCTGATTGGCTAATTCCATTTGGGTCGCATCATTTTTCTGTTGTTTATATGCGGTTGCCTTGGCAATGGGCAAAAAAAGGAATTTTGTTTGTAAAAAAGTTGATAGCTGCTTATTTACCACCAAGCTGAAAGCACGCTTTTACTGCAGCTCCGCAAGTATGTAAATTTGTGTAATTATTTATTTTTGTTTTGTTTGTAATAAAACAAAGTGTTAATATTTGAGTACATCTTCGAAGTGTTTTCGTTAACTTACGACCGAAATTATGGTAAATTTCGACAAAATAAAGATTTCGTCGCAGATTTGGAGACAGCGTTACCTGTGATCGTCGAATGTTTGCCGAACGTCTGTTGTCTTCGATTGTCGTTTTGTTGGTTAGGTTGTTTGTTACCAAAATTGAAATGTCAAACAAAAATAAAATTTTATCATTTTCGAATTGATTCCACATTTACAAGATTAAAAAGAATATTAGTGTTAAATAAAATAAACAAACAAAGTACTACGTTACATTGGAATTAATTAAAAAATTCCCTTACAAAATATACCTGAAGTCAAATTTGGAGGTTATAATTTATTTTTACCAATGCACGTTATTACAAGTGACTAACTGGATATTAGCAAACAAATTAATACAAAATTAATCTACTTACTTTTGGGCAAGATTTGGATTAATTAAAAGACATTCCACTGCAACAAATACATAAAAATTGTTTACGAGCCACGAGTTTGCAGCCATTCTGGAGTCCGCTTGCACGAAGAATCAATTTCCGAGATTTGAATCAAGGTCAAGTACTTTTATCAAAACGAGAATATAAAAGGTTGGTTTTAGTGAATAAACAATTTTATAAAGTTAATGAAAAAGTGATAATTATTTATCTAAAGTTATATGTCATCTGTAATTTGTTAAAAGTTAATTTGTTTTGGTTATTTAAGAAAGCACTTATAATTCCGATCTCAAGTTTGTAGAAAACTTTTCGAATGTTCAAATTTTTTTATTTATTTTCTGTGCCTGTGTGTGTTTATCTTGTTCCCTAGCGTTCGAGACTACACAGTTTGCTCCAATTATAACAGCGATCCTGAGATCATCTCATACAGGTTTGTGCAAATTTTATTTGTTTAATGCGATGGTTAAACAGCGTATTGACTGATTTATTTATTATCGGATTCTCAGATAGTTAGTTATCTTGATTACACTTTTGTATTTTAATAGGCGCCCAATGTTTAGGTTTAACCGCACTTGTTCTATATTTTGTTCCAACTTAATTTCTACTTTATATCTCATGCTTTTACAATTAAAAATCACCACTAGTAATCTAGAAATTGAAAATCTGAACTGTGGCTAAAAGCGTGTTGACGAGCGCTTAATTACCCACCAGCGACGATCTCGTTTCAACTTGTAGAAACAAAATAAACCTCTACAAAAAATTTTCGGTTTCTTGTTTAAAAATGTTGCAGTTAAAATATAAAAGTACTTGGCGGTGTTATTTTAACTATCTGTTTTTTTATTATATTACATGTTGTTAAATACCCGTAAATTGTGATGAGCAGTGCAGTTTGACATAATTTTTGATATCATTTTACATTTTTATTATGTAAAGCCATATAGTTTTTCTTAAATATTATAAATATTGCTTTTATGTCATCATTTAAACTGATTTACTTGATCCTAAATTCTGTAGAGCATCACGCTGCTCCTAGCCTTAACGGTGGGTAGCGGCCCTGCCGAAGATCGCGGCCTGAGAAGCCGCTTCAGGACCTGTCTGTACGTACGTAAAATAAAAAACACAATTTACAATGCAATTTTATTACAGTTTAAATGCGCAAAGGAACACGTTTACTTCAGATTTGCGTAAACACTTACCTATGCGTAATGTTCCCTGCAACAGTCAGCGATACGTTAATATCAATCTATCCTATGACGACGCGGTCTAAGCCCGAAGAGATGACTTCATCATAAAGATAGAACCATGTCATCATCACGATGTTATATTTAAAATATAATTACTATTGAGGTTTGCATTAAACCATATACAGTATTGTCGGCGCTTTTCAAAATCGAATGGCAACAACTCTTAAACGATTCACACGTATGTGTTCATATGCAGTATCTTTTGGAACTCTGTTACAAAAACAACATTATGTTCATTATCTGTATGGCCAAGTAAACATCTTATTAGTGTGTTGGCATTTGCATCCATCTTCTGTTCAATATCCGGTACAGTCTCTTCCGTAAGCAGATGTACCTTGCCCCTAGAATTTGAACAATACAGTGTACGAACTGATGGAATTGATCTTAGAACTGATTGAAGCAAGAACGGTAGGAGTACTGCTAAACACCATTTTGGTCACGTTCTCCGGTTCAAAAGTAAATCAAAAGCCATTGTCTGTGGATGTTACGGTACTGCGAATCGAAACTTATACATGCCCCTGAAGTAGAATCTTTTAAGGGGGCGACCTCTAGCCCACAGTCACTTTAAATTAACGTTTTTCAACACAAATATTTAAAAATTCCCTTACATCCCGACTAGAGTGAGGTCACTACCAGCGCATATACACTACAGATTTTGTGGTGTGTTTATAGTTAAACTTCTAATTAAACAGATAAACGTTTCCAAAAGTACCCCTTCCCACTTTCCATCTCATCTTTGGTAAAGATGATATTGCGAACTAATAAAACTGAGGATTTCCGGCATATTTTGCCAGAAAACAGTGACAGTAATTCATACGTCGCATATAGTTATGGTTTTTCCTATTAATAATAGTTTCTTGGCCGGTGTGAATTTAAATACACCTAAATGCAGCAACAAAATACGATTAATTAAATAGAAGTTCGAAATAGAAATAAAATAAATAATGTTACCCCTAGAAGAAAAACAAACCGATCTAGCGACCCTCAATTTACACGATATTAAATCAACTTATTGTAAGAAAATGCGTGTATTTATTTAAATAAGTGACTGTGTTAACAAAGAAAATTATTAAATTCCGTTTCTTAACATTTTTGAAAATATTTAATTTATAATTAATATAAATCTGTATGTTTCGATAAAAAGACATATCGACACATGTATGGACGTAGTGTCGTTTGTACGTAAGGACGTGTAGACGTAAGAGCATTTGTACACAGGGAAGTATAAATGCAGTGCAGTTTGTACGGAAAAACGTGTAGACGTGGAGACTATTGTATTCAGCGATGTATGAACATAGTGTCGATTGTACGTCGGGATATATGGAGGCTGTGTCGTTTGCACACAGGGACATATGGACGCCGTGTCGTTTGCACATGGGGACGTATGGGCGCTGTATCGTTTGCACTAAAGGAGGTATGGGCGCTGTGTCGTTGACACATAAGGACGTGTGGATGATGTATTATTTACACACGGGATGTATGGTATAGTGTGGGCGCTGCGTTTTTTGCACCCAGGGTTGTATAGATGCTGTGTCTTTTGTACTATAAAGATCTGGTTTGGTTCCAGATACTATACATTAAAATTAAAACGAACTTTTGGGAAACGTGTTTGTTTATAGATGTAAAAACGGTAACTTAGTAAACAAGAACAAAAACATATATATAACCTAAAGCAAGGCGATCCGATGTAAATGTAGTGCACGCGCACTACGTTTACCCCCCCCCCTCTCTCAAAAAAAAAGCCCATTGTGAAGGGCAAACTTCCACAATTACGTGTTCGAAACAAAATTTTGACCCACATTATAGAGGTGATCAACAATTTGGAACGATTGTGGTAGTTAAAAAACCCTTCATGCGGAAAATATTTTTTAAACAATCCTTAAAAATAACAAATTGGTATTGAACAAGAACAAAACTTAAGACTAATACAAATGTGGTAGTGCAATACAGAGGTCCTTATAGCTAAATTAAACTAAACTGGAACGGGAAACAGGGTGGAACGGAGGGGTGAGTGAATTCTGAAAACAGAAAAAAGAATAAAGTTTGTGTGCATAACAAAAAACTGCAAAAAATTAATGTTTACATACATCAAAAGAATTCAATACGTAACAATAACATTAAAAAGAAATTGTACAGAATACCTTTATTTAAAAAAAGGGCGAGTGTGGTATGTCACGCGTCTTTTTGAAAAATAGGCGGGTTTGAGGCTATCGAATGTAATTTTCCCTTCCTGAGCCCTAGCTAATTGGTTGAGTGTGAAATATTTTTATGTTGCGGTGGAAATAGTAGCTATCCTAGTGAGTGCATCTGCTGCTACGTTCTGTGAACCTTTTAAAAAACGAATATCCGTAGTAAAATTCGAAATAAATTCAATGTGCCGAAATTCCCTGGGTAGATAACGGCCTGGGGCATCGCGTATGGCGGAACAGATCGCCTGATGATCGGTGAAAATGCAAAACTTTTTGTATTCTATATAACGTCGGGGGTCACCAAATATAGAGATCTGGTTTGGTTCCAGATACTATATATTAAAATTAAAACGAACTTTTGGGAAACGTGTTTGTTTATTGAAGTAAAAACGGTAACTTAGTAAACAAGAACAAAAACATATATATATATATATATATATATATTGCTATGTACACCTTTCCTAGCTGGTTGTACTAGCTGATTTCAACTCAATGCTCAATGAACTCTCACCTTACTGTTTCACCTCGGCTTAAACTTCTCTTCTCAGGAGAAGTTCATTGCAGAGAAAAGGCCGATGTAAAAATATATGCAAAATATAAGGCAAGAATAGAATCGTAGCGGTTCCAAGAATTACACCGTGTCCGTAAATTCTTCGGGCCATCGGAATGATTTTCCCAGCGATACGAACATATTGACTCATCCACCGGCATTACCTACTATGGAGAAGTCGATGGTATTCAATTTCCAATTCACCTTGTTCATATTTCGTTATTATTATCAGTGGCGGCTCGTGAGTTAAGAAAGAGGGTGGGCACAAGAAAAAACTTACCTATTTTTTGTACATAAAATCCATTCTCCTATTTTTCATGCTGGAAAAGACGTCTATGACTTTGTTGTCAGAATTCGGGATAGACTGGACGAACTTCTTTTCTATTGATAGGACCGCCAATGCGTTCAGTCGATCTTCTGACATTGTGCTTCTCAGAAAAGTTTTAATGCGTTTGAGGGTGGAAAAACATCGTTCACATTCTGCTGTCGACATGGGCGTTGACAAATAATATCCAACAGTTTGTATGTTTCCGTCAAAACCTTTTTTAGGTTGTCTGCTATGAATACTAAAAGTGGCAAAATACCACCTACGTCACACATGCCATCGCGCTCTTAAATTGCTGAAGGTTCACTTTTCAATGTTACACTGTCC
>JABXWE010000158.1:0-82016 GCA_014611495.1 Limonius californicus
TACAGTCAAAAAAAGTAGGGTTGAGAATGAACGAACAAAAAAACTAAGATCATGTCGAATCAAAAAGGTAACCGGAAACACCCCACTATACGGTGAAGTAATACAAAAAACTCAAGAATATATGTACTTAAATCAATTAATAAAACCTGACAAAGAAACAACTTAACCGCAAAAATAGAAAGGTGTATAAAATTGGACTGGTGAGCATTCGGTAGCCAACATCATTTTCTAAACAATCAAAATATACCGCCATATTTGAGAAGACAAGTATACAGCTAACGTGCGTTATCTGTCCTTACATTACGAATAATATAGCCGACATATTAGCAAAGACGCATTGGGCGATGGAACGGCATATGCTAAATACTAGGGTAGCAGATGGAATCAGAAATGAAAACGTTTACCAAAAAATTAGTCATTGATGTAGTACAACACACAGGTAGAACGGAGATGAGTAGGACATACAGTGAGACAAACATGGCTCATGGAAGGAAGAATTAAAAAACTGGAGGCCATAGGCAGGGAAAGAAAGCTAAGGATGTCCACAAAGTAGATGGGTAGATGATCTGAAAAGAGTTCCCGAAACTGGATGGCACCGAACTGCAGAAAATGTTCAACATTGGATGGAAAACGGCTAATAATGAATGAATAATTTGCATTAATGTATAATCTATTCTATATTCTTCTAGTGCACATATTCGTGTTAGAATAAATTCCGGTACAAATTAAGATATACCTATCTGGCTTCCGTTTGAAACCGGAGGCTATGATAGTCTAATATTGAAAACTGGGTGCACTCGCTTCTTTATTGATAAGCATTATCTCCTGGGAATGTTTGGTGTTATCTAAATTAGAACTTATGATAACATTTTATAATTATAAAAAGTAGGTAAACACTTCCTAAGTCTACTGTTAACTTGTATGCCCACAAGGTTCCGCATCTATAAAAAATCAATTAACTTCTGCCTCTGTGGATGTCTCCACGTCTCGATCGTTGAAAATGAATTCGATGTAAACAAAATCACGTGACATCAGTAATGGTTCAGGTACGGTCTGTAATCGGTTTTCTTATCTATTAAACACTAGAAGCCGTTTATCTAAGGTAATCATTACATTCAGTTTTTAATCTAAGTAGGAAATTAGTCAAATGCGTATGCTATCACCTTTATATTGAACGGCGCCTAACCTAATGCTCACCAACGGCAACATTATTTCTTTCTGGGCAGATACGAGGTATATTAGAGAAGTTATCTACTCGGCATAGAAGTTAAACCACTATAGCTCCCAATTCCTGTATACAGTATGAAACATATCTCGGTAGCAGTACTGCGCAGTTTCATCCCAGTCGGCTTCATAACCTCCTAGTTATCCTGTCATAAATGAAGTAAAGTGCGTAAAAATGGAAAATAACCATTTGGAACACAGTGCCCTCATTACATATTTAACCGTGGAGGGAAATAGACCTAGTAAATTTCGATCGCTTATGGAGCATAAACGTAGGCAGTTCACTTTAGTATTACCTTGAATTTTTGGTCAAAACAGTGCAAGTGGGGAAGAGAATCCATCGAAGAGGATCCTAGGTGGACCGGTCTGTGGACGTGAGTTCAGCGGAATTATCCAGAAAATAGAGAGAATGGAAGATAGACGATTTAAGGTATCTCGAATCGCGGAAGAGTGTGGCATATCAGAATCATCAGGAATCAAAATGCTCCATAGAGATTTAAAGATGAAAAGGTCAGAGAGCGTTGGGTTCCTCAATTTCCGAAACAACTTTACAAGATCACCGAGTTAACATTTGCAACATAAATATACAGCTGTTTGAAGCAACTGGCGATGAGGTTCTTTAGTCACAGGTGATGAAACATGGGTTCACCATTATGACCCAAAAACCAAAATGAAATCCAAGCAATGGAAACCTCCGAAAAAATTCGAGACCGAACCTGTAGTATTGCTAATTAAATGTACACAACAATACAGTGATGTTTATTTTTGATTGTTCCGCCATTACAGTTATCTGGGTACCTTTTTATCCCGTGTCTCTTGACCCGGCATCGTAAGCTTACGCTACTTCAAAACCGTTAGCCAGAAAGATAATGGTGACCGTATTTTGGTACAGGGAAGATGTAGTCTTGATTGAATATATGGAAAGCAAGAAGACAATGACCGGGGAGTCATACGGAAAGACAATATTAACTTTGAGGGAAGCCATCAAACAAAAGAGGCGTGGCGGATGTCTTGCTGCTGCATGACAACGGACCCGGCCACAAGTCTCTGAAAGCAGCTGGTTCTGTGAGGGAATACGGCTTCCGAGAGCTAAAGCACCTTCCTCTAGTGCAGACCTTCGGGAAAATTTATTGGGCACTGACTCGAACGTGATGGGTGCCGTGAAGGGGTGTTTTACAGACCAGGAGTAAAATTATTTTTGTTGGGATATTGTGCCTGACAACTAAATGGACTAGATGTATTAAATTGAAAGAGGATTATACTGAAAAACAATTAAATGTGTTTCAATAAATTATGTGTCCTTCATGCTGAGGTAGACAACTTCTCTAGTGTTCCTCGTATGTAGGATTATAACAGCGTTGCAAGATTAGGTCACACTAATTGACGAACGAGCCTTTGTTTCTAATAATAGTACACTTTTATAACTAAATTAACGATACTTCTAAGAAGCATACGCACTACATTGCCGCTCACTTTCAATTTTTTACTAAATTTTTTTATAAGCAACCTTGGCTACGTAAAGTCCCCATCCTACAAATCTTTGAAATTATACAGTATGATAGAACTTTTTCGTTAGGGTTGGCTGTGGGAAACAAACTGAAGATCTTTACTTAACCCATAGAGATTATAACATTTACTATAATTATTATTTAATGGTTATAGAAGTATACATCCGTTGCTACTACTATTTCTTGTGTTAGAACACAAAATATTTATTTAAGATAAAGGCGCGTTCTAATCTGATCTGATATAGTGTTTGGCAATCAGTCGATTATATTTTGCGTTTTTGGCATTTAATTGTTGATTATTGTATTCATATATACAGGATACGACAAAAGTATAGAAGCAAACTGGTTTCTACAAAAACCAGATTATTAAAACACTTAAAATCTTTGTATGAAACAACTTCATCTCACATTTTTTCCGGGCCCTATACATACAAATACAATAATCAACAATAAAAATCTCTCAAACGCGAAACGTAATCGCTATTTTTACGCAACTGGGGCTTCACTTTAGTATCAAATAAAAAGCTTGTACTAATCGTTTGAGAAACGAACACAAAGTCAACATTTTTCTGCTTTCGTCTTTAGATGCTTAACGATTACCCATACGCAAGAGTTATTTGTGCCGTTTTTGTAAAATTATACAGCTTAACGCGAGCCGTGGCCGCGCACTCATTTCAGAAAGCGGTAACTCTGTAACACTGACAGACCCATGTTAACCTTTATTATTATTTTGATATAGATATTATTTCGGAAACATTATTGTTTGTGTAACTAGATAATGTTGTTCTGACTAGTTACTACGAGAGAACATGACTGAGAGATACCGGAATATTGTACGCGAATTTATTAATCAGCTTCATGAGGATGAGCTCCAGCAAGGCTATTCCAACATGATGGCGCGACGGCCCACACTGCGCAAGAGACCCTCAATTACCATGGTGAATTTTTTGACGATCGAATAATTAGTTTACATTCAAATCCAGAATTTCCACCTCGATCACCAGGTTTGACTATTTTAGATTACTTTATATTCCCTTATCTGAAAAATAATGATTACAAGACCCCTATTAACAATATCGAGGAACTGCAAAACAGAATTACGGAACAGTGTGCCAATATAACTCCTCAAATTTTTATAAATGCTTTTAATAGTATGAAAAGACGAGTAAATTTGCGTCTGCAGGAAAACGGTGGTCGTTTTGAACAGCTTCTTTAGTTTTTTATGTTTATTTTTCTGTACCTGTGAAATACAAAAATTATAATTTCTAATTTTAATGATTACCTACCTGTTATGATTTGTTTTATAGTGTAGTAATTTAGTTGTTACTGTTATCGTTAGAATGGAAATAATAGAACTCATTTCTTCAAAAATTGATTTATTTACATTTACCATACAACTTAACCTAACATAACACTGCCGGTTAGGTACTTGCGCTTGCGCTAGAAAGGCTGTGCCTAAACGTCAATTGATATATAAAGTTTGCGTTAGACATTATTTTATTATTCCATGGTTAACCTTTATGTAACTACTTTTTGAACTCACGGTACTATAGTTTGTCGCTGAAAAATTTTAAATGTCATTATTGTTGAGGTGTTCAATCTACGTAACATATCATTGTTATTCCGAATTAGTTCTGCTGCCTCTGATGGTGTTTGGTATACCATATCTTTCATATGGCCCCACAAATAATAATCTGAACAAGTTAAGTCCGGAGAACTTGGGAGTCAGGGGTGCTGTTCTCCTCTACCAATTACACGTCCTTCAAACCGTGGATTCAAAAATTGTCTTACACGTAACGCAAAGTGCACATGGGCACCGTCGTGCTAGTACCACATACCATGTCTGATCGACCGAGGGACATCATCTAACAATCCTCCCAAATGATCTTCTAGAAAATTTAAATATCTGTCGGCGATTTAATAGTTCTCAAAAGCGAATGGAATAATGAGCCTATTATCAATAATTCACTGAAAACCTATGTTGATAATTAGACACTGTAAAGTAATGACCTTACGTCGTGGGACACCCTGTATAATTTACTTTAAAATCACTGATAATGCTAGTTTATTTCACAGGGAAATGTTTTGTATTTATTAAAGTTTTCTAATGTTTGTTGCAATCCCAACAAAGTCTTTGCTTAATAGATCAATGACATACTATCATTATGTGATTTGCTGTATTGATAATGAAACCAGGCATTTCTTAAATTCCTGGGCAAGTTGAAAAATATTTGTTCCAAATCATAGTACAACGCTCAAGAATGCATTAAAATTAATGAGCGTATTCTTCCTACAGCTTATGTAGTAGCAAAACAATAGGTATAATTTCAACCCATTACAGAGACTACAAATGAATATGTAAATCCCGACCATAAAACAGCTCCTGTTCATTTGAATACTGTTTTTGCGTACGGCTACTGTTTTATGTGACATGGGTTACCATACGTAAATTATACCACAAATGCAGCTCTGTTATACATGCATTCCGGATTTATTACGTAAATATTTCGTTTTATTTTATTGTCTTCTGCCGTCGTTCGCAAATATATGCCGTTATTATGGATTTGTAAAATATTAGTATATACAGAATATTTCATATTTGAAATAGTCGGGATCTATTGGCTTTTCTCACAGTGTTGTTGTATTTAATCAGATTTCTTGTAGGAATCCCAGTCACCTGAGCATTTTCCTTGGGTATAAACCCCCCTTGTCTTCACCCGCAACATTGAGAGGCTACTGTTTCACCACGGGACGCTTCTGGAGGTTTTCTTCGCTGTAGCGGTGCAACTGGACTCGTGGGCAGCAATTATAGTTGATCCGATGGCTGCTGCCATTATTTCCAACTCAGTCCTAGAGGGGCATTCACCCAGGCCCTGTCATAAGTTCTATCGATGAGCTCCAGTCACAATTCCTTGGGTTCCTGTACGCAAAAGGTGATCATCGCCGACGTTTTTTGTCAAACCTGATATACCTGTGATCTAAGAGGGTTGTCTCGTCAGACACATGCCAATTTGTCATTGTCGACGTAATCTCAATGACAATAATATCGTTTTTCCACTACTAGTAGTAGAAGATGCCATTATTTATGTCGTTTTCGGGTTAAGAAGATGAATTTCTCTCCTAGTAGGAGATAATTTTTCATTAGCTCCTACTAGGAGATAAAAAAAACAATTGACGATAGTGACATTCCTTGATACATTTTTACGTTGATGACAGCTACAAAATTTGTTGGTTAATTTAGTAAATTTTGCCAATCACAAAGAAAAGTAATCGTTTTTTAGTAGGAAAGAACGTTAGAAAAGCGTTAAATTTCGCGCCACGACCGGATAATAATAGTAATTTGTCGTACTGGATTTTCCCAGCTTCTTTTCTAATTTCGGGAGGAGTACAATCACCATCATCTTCCATTTTGACAAATCGTACAAATAATAAGATTAAAAGTAAAGTCAATGTCAAATTTCAGTTGTTTTCTGTGAAACACTACCTTGATACTTATTGGATCGCTTTTAATTCAAAAGAAATGCAGAAATTATTGTTGGAAAATTCGTTAAATGTTCTAGTAGTGGAAAAAATAATATATAAACCACGGTACAGAAGCTTTTTCTTAGCCTCACAACTTATTCTCCTCGATGCTGCGCATCTCGGGATCATAATAATGTTCGGCTAAGAAAAATTGCTTCTGTACCTTGGTGTATAATTACTATTTATTTTAAACATAAAAGGCAGAAAGAAATGAAAATAATGATACAGTGTGTTTTTAAAATTCGACGTCAAAGTAGGCGCTGAAAAGTTCATTACTTACCATACATCAGCGGTTTCAACCTAACCTCAGTTTTTGCGTTTGCGCCGTTTGTGGTCGTTTACTTGGATATCTTAGCTTTTTGTGGATTTTATGCCCGCAGTTTGAAAAATCAGTCTCTTTCAAGACTAAATTCTGTTTTCCGTTTGTGAAATACGTCAGTACAGTACAGCTTATGTTTTAATAATTTCAACTAAAACAGAATCCTACCTGCCTGTATTTGCTAAGGTAGCCTCTTCAAATCAAATTCTGCTACAGGAACATAAAATTGTCTCAACAAGTTCAGTTGTCAGTTCGCACCTGTTACAAAATATTAAAGAAAGATATCCACTTGTATCCCTGCCGTTTGCAGCCTGTACAACAATTACACGAAGCTGATTATCCTCAGCGTGTCGAATATTGTCAGTGGTTCTTAAATATCCTCAGTGACGACTTATTAGATAAAACTTTTCACGGACGAGGCCTGGTTTTTTAGACCGATACATTATTCGCAAAATTAGCGTTTATTGAATTCGGAGAAGCCTAATTTTCATCCCAAAAAATAGTAGTGCTATTTCAAGATGTAGAATAGTTGAAGTATACTTTTTTGAAGATAAAAGTAAGACAAAAAAGTTTATTAATTGAAAAATCAATGAAGTTTTTTTCAAGCGCTTTGACTGCAGAAAAGTATCGATAAGATATTTTACAGCCCTTTTTTGAAGAACTTCATGATAATGAACTCAGATTTGATTTTTTCCAACAAGACGGGGCACACAACACATGACGGATTCTTAGTCGAAACACACTAATACCGTTGATTGAGAAGTTTGAAAACTTCTCAATCAACGCTAATACCTTATCCTGTCATATCCGGCGACCTCACGCCATGCGATTTCCTTCTGTGGCCGTATTTAAAGAACTCCATTTTCCAGCAGCCAGTACATGACCTGAATTAATTGCCGCTCAGAATATTGGAAAAATTAATTAAATTAATAACCATCCGTATATGTTAATAAACGTCAGTAATGGGATTGTGCGTAGAGTTCGCGCGTGCCTGTGTGAAGGCGGTGAACATTTCGATCATTGGTTATATATTGTTTGGTTGTTGCAAATAATTACAATTAAGTTATTATCATTTGATGGAAATTTATTTTTTATTAAGGCTATTTTTAAATATTTGCACTTGAATGTTTTCTTGTCAAATGTGTTTATAAAAGTAGGAGTAGGTACGTTTTGTGATATGTTCACAATGAAGTTACAAGAAACTTGTAAGGAACATACGATACTTATCAGTATGACAGAACGATTAATAAGTTATTAACATCGCCATAGCCACCTAATTGAAATGTGTTACACAACGATTTGGGGCAACCGTACGGTAAAACTTACTATTTACTTTTTTATCAATAACCCGACAACGAAGGACAAAAATTTTCACTCTTAATTTTCAAGTTATAACAGCTTGCATATCCCCCATACACAAAAAAGGGAGAAAATATGCGACAATTATAGAGGAATTGCGGTCTTAAATAATTTTAGTAAGTAGTAAGTAGTAGTAGTAGTAGTAAGTATACAGTGTAATCATAAAAATCTAGTCGAAGAACAATACAAAGATAGAAAAATAGAAGAACAAAGCGGTTTCAGAGCTGGGATAAGGTCCTGCTTAGACAACCTTTTCGCATTACGACAATATTCCAATACATAAAATATTGGGAGTACTAGAGGGAAAAGTAGAACAAACTCTGGTTAAAGCCATGATAAACTTGTACGAAGGACAGCTAGCCAAAGTCAAGAATGGAGCAGAATTAACCTAAGCATTTAGAGTAACAAAGGGGTTGAGAAAGGGATGCCCGATGTCGCTAACGTTATTTAAAGTTTATGTGGATGAAGCCCTGAAAGAATGCAAAAGAAAATGCAGCGGAATGGGAATACCTATAGGAGACACAACAATATATACCCTACAATTCGCAGACGATCAAGTAGTAATAGCTCAGGAAAAAGATAACGCAGGGTATACGACCAGGAAACTACGGCAAGTATAGGGAAAATGAGGTTTAACACTAAACATTGACACCACAAAATATTTGCTGCTAGGTTCTGCACAAACAGGAGGATTAGAATTGGACACGGGAGAGGTAATAGAAAGATGCAAGGAGTAGACTTACTTAAGATCGAGGATAGGTGAAGAAAGAAAGAATGAAAGCGAAATAAATGAAAGAATTAAAAAGAGTAAAAAAGTAATTGGTGCAATTAATAGAATACTCTGGGACAAAGATATAATAAGAAAAACAAAAATCCAAATTGTAACGTTACGAACCCTTGTGTTGCGTTTATCTTTTATTCGTCGTGACTCGTCGTGATCGTCTTAGGTTCAAATCTAGAGTCGTTGGGCTAAATGCGTGAAATAAAACACCAGAGGTTTATTACTTTTATTAACGTAAATATCAACTGCAGACAGTGCAATTTAACCTGTGTGAAGGGTGGCTTTTTGAAGGTGCAAGATAAATGATTAATGAACTTGAAGCTGCAGCTGAGGCACCTCGAAGCGCAATCGTCAAGGGAAGCCGTAAGCTGCTGAGATAAATCAAAGCGCTGGCAGGTGCAGGTTTCAGGAAACTTGACACCGCAGCTGAGATAACTCAAAGCGCATTCGTCAAGGGAAGCCGTAAGCTGTTGAGATACCTCAAAGCGCTGGGCAAGTGAATTGTTAATGAAACTTGCCGCTGCAGCTGAGATACCTCAAAGCACATTCGTCAAGGGAAGCCGTAAGCTGCTAAGATACCTCAAAGCGCTGGCAGGTGAATGGTTAAGGAAACCTGTAAAGGAACTGTGCTTCTTGACGTTTAGATCAAGAATAATCCTCAACAACTTACTACTGCTTTTATAGGCCAAAAAGTGGGTGTTGGATCGTGAGATCGAATTTTATTGCCCCGTAAATCTAGATCTAATAATTCTCGGAAAAATAAGTTAACTATAGGAGAAATCTGAAGAACGTAACTAAATAAATAACTCCCAAAATTTAGTGTTTAGTTAACACGTCTATGTGTGGAATGTCACCCGTGAGGGTATTCAACAAAAACAGTAATAATTTAGAAAGGTTATCGACTAACTAAACCAAACATTTAGCACAGTAATAGACCGCACTAAAGACAACTGCCATTGCATATTTTACGTACTTAAGGTCAACTAATTCAAAATCATATTATTAACCTATTTAGTTGAAATAAATAGCTTAAAGAAAACGCTGAAAAGAAATGTTTTAAATATGGAAATATAAAATTCATCTACCGAATGGATAATCGTCTTATAATTCCATTCATTGTATATGAAAGTTGGTGTTTACTTTACGATCGTTGCCCTCATAAATTAGGTCTACTCGTAAAGGACAGACCCTTTACAAAAAAATTAACACGTTTGGAGAAGCGGCCGTTCCCAAGATCAATGAGGCGTGATTTCCAAACACCAACCAAAATTAATTAGCAGTTACATTTAACATGAAATATTGCGAATATGCGAATGCGAGTGTAGATAAAAAATTTAAATTATGAGCATAATGTCCAAAAGCTCAACTGTCTGTAAGAATATAACCATAATCGCAAATGCGGGCCGCTACAGAATATACAACACTATGGCGAAAAGTGCAGCACTGTATGGAGCAGAGGTATGGCAACTGACAGAACTAAACTAAATTAAGATGGGAGTGTTAGAAATGGACTGACTATCTGAAAAGAACTGCTGGAGTATCAAGAATTGAAAGAGTGAGAAACGAGAATATAAAGATAAGGATGTGTATCAACAGTGGCATTGTAAGAGGCTTGTTCAACTGAAACCCATCTTTGATCAACTTAGCCTTAACAACAAATGTAATAATACAAATGACGTTTGTTAATGTTAGTAGTGTTTGTAAGCAACACATTAATAAATTGCTGAAGTTTGAATTTGATTCTGCCTTTTAAAACTTCTATTTTGAAATGGAGTTTGTTATTGATAATCCGTCCAAGTTTGATCAGCATGCGGTCCTACAATTTTTATGCGCTTAGGGTGTGCAGCCATTGCAGATTCATACGTGAATGCAATGTATGGAAATGCATGTATTGCGTACCCAATTGTGAAGGAATGATGCCGAAAATTTAAGAATGGAAAAAAGGGACTATGGATGAGCCGTGACCAGGTGCACGGTGTACTGCATTGACAGAAAACAATATGGCATGTGTGAAAGGCCTTATTAGAGAAAATCGTCGAATTTCAATTTGAAAAATTTCAGACATTGTTGGTGATAGTGTAGGATCTATCCATAGTATTGTTCGTAATGTGGGTTATAGCAAAGTTTGTTCGCAATTAATTCCTCGTCTCTTGTCTAATGAACAAAAATGCTTGCGAATGGGTTTATCTCTGCAACACCGCACAGAGCATAGGCAAAATGGTGATGACTTTCTTCTGTCAATAGTTGCTGATGATGAACCTTGATGCCATTACTACGAGCCATGCAGTAAGTTATCGTCGATGCACGGGAAACATTCAAGTTCACCACCACCCAAGAAGTTTAAAGCACAACCGTCTGTAGGCAAGGTGATGTTAACATTTTTGTTCGGCCATGAAGGACCCCTGTTGATAGAGTTTAAGGAATCTGGAGGAAATGTCAATGCAAATATGTATAATGAAACTTTGAACAAGCTTCATTAAGCACTAAGACGGAAACGTCAAGGAAAACTTACGCGTGGGGTCATTTTGCTGCACAACAATGCCAGGGCTCATGTTGCTAATGTGGTAAAAGAAAATCTTCAACGAAAGAAATGGAGGGTTTTAGAGCATCCACCCTATAGTCCGCATCTATCACCTTGCGGTTTGCATATTTTTGGACTGCTGAAAGAGGCGTTAAAAGGTCGGCATTTTGAGTCTGACGCAGAAGTACAGATAGCTGTGGAAGACTTCTTCAATCAGCAGCCACAAGAGTTCTATGAGCAGGTTACGTCGGTTTACGTCGGTTAGTAAAACATTGGGATAGGTGCTTTAACTTTGAAGGTAATTATTTGTAACTAAATGGTTGAATACATTTTCTATAAAGCAAAGATGGGTTGCAATTGAACACACCTCGTAGAAGAAATAGAACATAGACAATTGGTATGGTCCGGCCATATGCAAAGGATGGGAGAGGGGCGAATACCAATGGAATGGATTCCCCCGAAAGGAGAAAGAAAGGTAGACGAAGGACGAAATGGCTCCAAGGAATACAGACAGCCATAGAAAAAAGAAATATACAAAGGAGAATGGATGAATAGAAATTATTGGAGAAATCTTCTGGGAACCGAAAAAGACCGACAGGACCTATGATACCGGAAAGAGAGAGAGAGAGAGAACTTTCAATTTATTTTAGCCCACTGAATCAGATCACAAATTTATTAACCTTAGTATGTTTCTTGTATTTACAAGTGAGTCTGTACAAAATTAGCAAGAATAGAAAACATTCAATAACTAAATAAAGCTACAAACTAAAAGCAGTAAAAACAATAATAAAATATTCAATAATCAATACGCGATAACATTAAGAGTTAAATATAATATTCAAGCTACTTTTTACTATAAAAAAAACCAAGATGAATAATTCAACACAGACTAAAAAACTATATTAATTCAAACATTTTTAAGGTGACTTATACAATTCTAGACGGAAGTGTTCGGTTCAAGAGTTAATGTATTCACGACTGAATTTCGACGTCCTGCTGTCTGGTGTAGGCAAACTGTAAAACAAAGTGTACCGCTTTCAACGGAAATATTCATGCGGACTAATTTAGATGATCTAATTAGGGCGAAATGAATTAAACGTGCTTCGTAACAGAACATGAATGTGAATATGTGAATGACAACCACAACTTCTGCTCGTCTCTCTTCCGAGTATTTTCATTTTAAGCTACATTGTTAACTTTTTTGAATTAAAGCAACTGCCATTGTTAACGTTTTACACAATTTGTACGTCATTTCCTTTTTAATTCGCTTACTGATTTTAGTTTCACGAAATTAGAAGTACTCTCGAAGATTGATGTCATGCAACTGCAATTTCGCAGTTCGGAGGATTTCATCACTTACATCACCACTATCTGTTAATTTAGAAAAAGAAAAAACGTCATGTTTGGAATGGCAACTAAAATACAGCGCGTATAATTCACAAAACATGTTTCCAGGAAGGAAGAAATGTTAACGTCAATTGCGATTATAGCAATTAAGCAATGATATAAGCGATCAATAAACTTAACTGTTATCAAGCATTTCCGGGTCATTAAAATTACATTTTCAATGTTTTCGTAATAGTTACTGTAGGTATATTTGACGTAAGAAGTAGATGTTCCGTACGGATGTTTTGAACAGAAATGAGAAATATATATTTAATTTTGTTTTTGGTATTTTGAAACAAACATACGAGAAACTTAATTTGAAACAATGAAATAAAACTTGAAACATATTTGAAAAACTTTACTATTTAATCACCAATATAAAAAAACTAATGCAAGGTCTTGTAATAAGAGAATTTTATTTTGTTAAAGAAAACAATTAACCTAATCTAACCTTAAATAATACGTCATTCACAGCGACACCTTTCCAAGAAGATTGACATTTATATTTATAACCTGTAATAATGTAGTGATAAATCAATAAAATAAATGATGTAAGGATATTAAACATAGAAGGACACAGTCTTTTGTTAAAGTCGTTACAGCAGATGCTGAAAATGTTGAGCTGCAACATTTAAACATACATTTGATTCGGGGTTCCATTTTTTTGAAAACATGTATCAGTATATTTTCATCAATTAAGTTAACATGTCTGGCAAAGTTGTCTTGTAGGTCACCTATAGTGTGCACTGAAGTTTTAAAAATTGAATATTTTAGATATTGTATTGTATTGTATTGATTAATATTTCTGGACAAATTCTTTTACATTTATTGTATGCTCTTATAGTTGTCAATAAAGCTTTTCTAAATATTGTGGCTAACTAGCCCCCGTGTCTAATAAATTATGTTTATGGTTATAGGTAAGAGAATTCGTACGTTCAGTGAAAGTGTATGCACTGTATGCATATATGTGTTGCTTAGTTGATAAATGCACTGAAGTGATGTATACCTATGTATTGGCTACTTGTAAAGTGGTGGAGATCTGTAAGGTAGTGGAGCTGAGCGAGATGAGTAGTTGTTGGATAATGTTTTTGCTTATGTAGTACTGTTGAGGTAGTATTGTTATATATTGCAATTGCTGTGTTATTATAATTGAGGACATGCCGATTGTTTGTACGGGGAGGGTTGTTTCTGCCCTTCAACACGACGGCCTCTTGAGCCTATTGTGCATCCCCTTCTATCATTAGTCGCTGTCAGGTAGATCCGTCCCCTTTATCAGGTCTAGTAGTTCGTTAATCAGACTGGATTGCGGTTGTTTGTCGTTGGGATTACTGCCTTCAAAGATTTGATATCTTCTACGAGCCAAGGCTTCGCATTGGAATATTATATGGGAGGCTGTTTCCTCTTCCTCGCCACACAGCCTGCATATAGGATCTTCGTTAAATAGCCCTATATTGTAGAGGTATTGTCTGAAGTGCCAGTGTCCCGTTAGGAGTCCTGACACTACTCCAATTTGAGTTATACTAAGTTGTAGGACTGTTTTGGTAAGCATGTGAGGGTGGTTACCCATTACAGCTTTGCTTTGTCTTTGCCGCGGTGGGAGTCTCCAGTGTTCCGAATATTTCGTTACGATCCATTTTTTAACTGCTCCTCTCACTGTCCGCTTAGTTAGATTGACAACAGGTTCAGGCGCTGTGAACGGTGTTTCAGATCTTAGTTTTGTTAGTTTATGCCTCTATGGCCTGGCACCCCCACAAGTTTTACCTTGTTAGGGTTTGCCAGTGTTAGGAGACTACGAAGACAGTTCCAGACAAGTTCTGGCTTAAACTGGTTTGAATACCATGCTTTCAAAGCTGCCTGACTGTCAGAGTTAATACGGATGGTTTTGTTTGTATAGCCCCTTCTTATGTTCTCTTCTATTGCTGCTAGAATTGCATAAGTTTCAGCTTGGAATGTTTTGGCAGTTTGGCCCAAAGATATGGAGGTAATATATATTGGTTTGCTGCCGTATACACCAGCTCCGGCTCCGTTGCTCATGCGTGAACCGTCTGTATACTAAGCTTTCACGCAAGTCTGGTGGTTCCCCTTGATTCAATTCTTCACGGTTTATCCGTACTTCGAAGGGTTTGTGAAAGCAGTATTTTGTTAACATGTAGTCCGCTCCATTTTAAATTTTGGGCCAGATACTGCATTTATTATTTTGGACTATCCCCATGTGTGTTGGGTGCTTCTCCAATTACCCATGCAGTTTAGGTGATACGGTCCCATGTGTACCTCACCCTTGATTATTATATATAGAGGAGCAAGTTGCAGGATTGTTTCTAGTGCTGCTGTCGGAGTGCTTCCGAATGCTCCTGTTATACAGAGACAAGCCAGTCTTTGAACACTAAGAAGCTGGTTTATTGTTTGTCTTTGATTTGCTTTGGGCCACCATACTAGTGAACCATAGGTTATTTTGATCTTATCACCGTTGTGTAAAGCCAATGGACCATTTTTGGTTTTAATCCCAAGTTATTTCCAAAGGTTCTTCTTGCCATCATCAAGGTTGTTTTTACCTTGTTAGTGGTTCTTTTCAAATGTTGGTTCCAGGTCAACTTGGACAACATTGAAGACATTATAAAACCTTCTAATTCTATTAATTATGAACGAGTTTCTGCAAAGCATTTTATGCAAAAAACAATTACAGTGAGCTTGCTTAGTTAGAAATTGAGGTTATATTATAAATTTCTGGTCGTGTAGGTTCATGAAAAACAAATATAAACTTAAATATAGCTCAACAAAAATTGTTAAGGAAAATATGAAATAAACCTAGAAGGTATGACTGCAAACAATGGTAACCTTCAAATGCCATATCTTCTAGCAATAATTTTTCAGATTTTACAGTATGTTTTATAAGTTACAATATTGTTCAAAATATTGAAACCCTAGTTGGAGGTTTGATTTTACTAACAAATAAATAGTTTTAGGTGTCTTTTTGGAAATAAAGGGGACTTTTGACAACACCTCCTTCGAATCGATGATTTTTGGTACCAGCGAACAAATAGATGGACGAAAACCTTGTTAGAAGGGCGTCCATTACAATCCTGCCTGAGAGAAGAAATTCTGAGGATGTATGCTGCCAAAAGCTGCTCACGAGAGAGGGTTCTATCCCCGCTTCTGTGGAACCTGGTAGTAAATGACCTTCTGAAAATACTTAATGATGAAGGGCTCCACACCCAAGGATATGCGGATGATAGAGTCATCCTTATAAGGAACAAACACACAACAATCATGGTAACTCGCATGCAAAATGCCCATCACTCAAAGGTGAGAAACTAAAGGTAAACCCTTGCAAAACATCAGTAATACCTTTCACTAAGAAAACAGATAAAGAGTATTTCAGAAGCCGACAAACTTCGGCAAAATAATTCAGGTTAGCTAGGAGATTAAATATCTGAACATTACTGTAGTTGCAAAACTGAAGTAGTATCTCTCTCTGAATAGTATTTTAAACAAAGCAAGAATAGCCCTCGTTACTACACTGCGGTAGTTAGTCCCATGATAGTTTATGGCACCCTAGTGTGGTGGCCTGAGGTTGAGCAACAAACAATCATTAGTAAACGAACCAGGATATAGAGAATGGCTTGTTTGTGCATCTGTGGAGTCATGAACAGCACTTCAACTGCCCTGGAAGCCCTACTGGGCCTGATTGCATATATTAATACATTACATATATTTAATTTTGCTGCTTCGGAAATGGTTTTGTTTTCTATGTAATAAAATAAACAAAATCGTTTGTGGTGGATCCGTAACTCAATCAAAAATTTTGGCAACCAATAAAATTTCAAGAACAGATTGTTTTAATAGCATGCGACTTTAAGGTTTCATCACCACTTTGATCAAAAAACATACATGACAAATGACAGTAAAAGTTCTAGCTTGGGTGAAACTTCTGCCATCCAAAATTTTCGCGAAATTCTAAAACGTGCACATTTTAGTATAAAAATAGCTAGCTTGTAAAGATTTTAGGTTTATTACTTCCTATGTTTCTAGAGATAGAAACACATACGAGTTGTGACGTAAAAATTAAACGCATTTTCATAGAAACGCAAACTTAAAACATACACTGGAAAATAATATTTAAAAATATAATGAATACATGGTACATTTTGTAATGCATTTTTGAAATATGATAATTTTCTATTCATGTACCTGATATGTTTTTTGAAAACATGTATCAGTATATTTTCATCAATTAGTTAACATTGTCTAGTAAAGTTGTTTTGGAAAAGTCACCTATGGTGTACACTGAAGTTTTAAAAATTTAATATTTTAGATATTGTAGGAATAATATTTTTGGACAAATTCGTTTACATTTATTGTATGCTCGTATAGTTGTCAATAAAGCTTTTTTAAATATTGTGGTTAACTAACCCCCTTGTCTAATAAATTATGTTTACGGTTATGCCTTCCCAAAACCCGAGACTCATCGCAGGGCGGTGTTTTTCGGTAAGAGAGTTCGCACGTTCAGGGTAAGTGTATGAACAGTATATATGTGTTGCTTAGTTGATAAATGCACTGAAGTGGTGTATACCTATGTATTGGCTACTTGTAAGGTGGTGGAGATCTGTAAGGTAGTGGAGCTGAGCGAGATGAGTAGTTGTTGGTTGAAGCTGTAGATAATGTTTTTGCTTATGTAGTACTGTTGAGGTAGTATTGTTATATATTGCAATTACTGTGTTATTATAATTGAGAACATGCCGATTGTTTGTACGGGGAGGGATGTTTCTGCCCTTTAACATTACGGCCTCTTGGGCCTATTGTGAATCCCCTTCTATCGTTAGTCGCTGTCAAGTAGATCCGTCCCCTTCATCAGGTTTAGGAGTTTGTTGATCAGACTGGCTTGCGGTTGTATCTCGTTGGGATTAGTGCCCTCAAATATTTGATATATTCTACAAACTAAGGCTTAGCATTGGAATATTATGTGGGAGGCTGTTTCCTCTTCCTCGCCACAAAGCCTGCATATAGGATCTTCGTTATGAAGCGCTATGTTATAGAAATGTTATCTGAATTGCCAGTGTCCCGTTAGGAGACCTGTCACTACTCCAATATTTGAATCCTACTGAGTTGTAGGACTGTTTTGGTAAGCTCCATTCTTTAACTGCTCCTCTCACTGTCCACTTAGTTAGACCGACAACGGGTTCAGGCCTTGTGAACGGTATTTCAGATCATAGTTTTGCCAGTTTATCTGCGTTTTCATTTCCTTCTATGCCTCCATACAAGAAGTTCCAAACAAGTTTTAACTTAATGTGGTTTGAGTTCAGTGCTTTCAAAGCTGCCTGACTGTCAGAGAAAATAAGAATGGTTTTGTTTGTATACACCCTTCTTATGTTCTCTTCTATTGCTGTTAAAATAGGTTTCAGATTGGAATATTGTGGCAGTTTGGCCCAGGAATATGGAGGTATTATATCTTGGTTTGCTGCCGTATACACCAGCTTTTCAGGGCAGTCGCCTGTCTCCCCCCTTACGATGTCTGGTAATAGATAGCCTCATGGAAAGGCTTACTACAGAAGGTTTCTATGTGCAGGCATATGCTGATGACGGGCTGGTTCTCATACTCACGGGTTTTCAATAGAAGTTTATTCCATCCTGACGATGGCAAAAAAGGAAGAAGTCAAAGTGGGAGCGAAACGGGTGGTCTACATCTGTTCCCTCAAAGCTGTCTGCTTACCCAGGGCGAGGTCTACCTTCGTCCGAAAATATGAGACACTCTAGAAAAGCTCGCAAGGCTGAAGGAAGTAAAGCTGGGTCCCTGGCAACGAGAAGGCAGAAGAGCTTGCCAAGCTGGGCGCCGGGGATACCTGCTTTACGCCGAAAAACTTTTTAAGAATTACAGGGCAGCACATCACGCCATCCTTAATTGAACAGATATACGTGAAACTGGAGGATTAGGGGAGAAGCATCAGTGGCTGCACACAAGCAAAACTCTTTCTAGCCGGCCGGTAGAAATTTAAGTTGGTCTGGCTACTGATATTCATCAAGAGATCAAAAAAGTTCAACGGGGGAGATGGAGAGAATGGGGAAGAGTATCGGCAGGAGAGTAATGATGATTAAGGGGAAACCAAGTGTTAGCAAAAAGGGCCAAGAAAGGCCTATTTGCTGGACATTTTAGGTCCCCCCAAATCTACTACTACTACTTACATATGATGGCAGTCGTCCTCACTACAGTTGGATTGTTAGGAATTACGTAAATAATGTATTTGAGAGAAATTGGATTGGAAGATGAGCTGTGCTCCAGTGATCACTAGGAAGTTGCGATATCACTCTACTAAATTTTTTTTTGTTTGGGGTACGATTAAATAAATGGTATACCGAACTCCGCTAGTAAATGAGCATGATTTAGGAAATAGAATAACCGAGGCATGTACGAGTACATCAATTACAACTGACACACTTATTCGACTCCAAAGATCGTTCTTAAAACGAATTAGAAAATGTGTGGAAGTGGATGGAAGCAATTTTGAACATTTACTGAATTAAATAATATCTTGCTATTTATTTTTTGTTGTTTTTCATTTGTTTAATTATTATTGTAGTGCGATTGTAGCGACGGGTGCTTTTCTTATTAAATACTAATATAATTAATATTAGTAAAACTGCTAATTACTACAGTAACAGATTAACTTGAAAGAAGGTAACTATATAATAATCCATCGCTATACTACAAAAAATTCTATAATCTCAGTTGCTGTGCTACGTGTATGTTGGGTTGCTTCAAGCATTTTTAAGGGTGAACCACTTACCTGGTCCACCCTGTATATTTTATTTTTTTATTGTCTAAAACGCATGCAGAAAGTTTGTTGCGCATACTAAAGTCAGTTCAAACGTTAGGCCGAATGCTACGAGGTTTGTTCAACTGAAACCCATCTTTGATCAACTTAACCTTGAAAACACGTGCAATAATTCAAATGACGTTTGTTAATGTTAGTAGTGTTTGTAAGCAACACATTAATAAGTTTCTGGCGTTTGAATTTGATTCTGACCTTTAAAACTTCGATTTTGAAATGGCGTTTGAAAATCGTCTAAGTTTGATCAGTGTGCGGTCCTGCAATTTTTATGCGCTGGGGGTGTGCAGCCATAGCAGATTCATACGCGAATGCAAGCAGTGTATGGAAATGCACGTATTGCATATCCAACTATGAAGGAATGGTGTCGAAAATTTAAGAATGGAAAAGAGGGGACTATGGATGAGCTGCGACCAGGTGCACGGTGTACTGCATTAACAGAAAACAATATGGCATGCGTGGAAGGCCTTATTAGAGAAAATTCGTCGAATATCAATTGGAGAAATTGCAGAAATTGTTGATGCGAGTGTTGAATCTGTCCATAGAATTCTTCGTAATCCGGGTTACAGCAAAGTTTGTTCGCAATGGATTCCTCGTCTTTTGTCTAATGAACAAAAATGCTTTGGAATGGGCTTATCTCTGCAACATTTCGCAGACTATACGCAAAATAGAGATGATTTTTTTCTGTCAATAGTTGCTGGTGACGAAACTTGGTGCCATTACTACGAGCCATCCAGTAAGTTATCGTCGATGCAGTGGAAACATTCAAGTTCACCAACACCGAAGAAGTTTAAAGCATAATCTTCTGCAGGCAAGGTGATACGAGGTCGGACAAATATAAAACGGGATTGATCAAATACAAAGCATGTGAGGTAGCCCTAAGTAAAAATACCTCTAGCATCTCCCTCGACTTCTACGCACCGTTGACATCGACGATACAACTTGTCGCGAGGAAGTGCGTTTAGTTCGGCGGTAACATTCCGTTGAATGTCTTCCACGTCGTCAAAGCGCCTTCCCTTGAGGGTCAATTTCAGCGAGGAAACAGCATGAAGTCCGCTGGAGACAAATCCGGCGAATGGGGAGGATGTTCTAAGACTGGCCATTTCTTGTCGCCAAAAGCGTCTTCACAATCAAGGCAGAATGCACAGGGACATTGTTGTGTAAAAGGTGCCACTTGCCGGAGGCTGCCAAATGCGGTCGCACACGTCGAATGCGTTTTAGTAAACGCGTCATGACACCCTTGTAGTACAGGCTAGTGATGGTGACACCCGGTGGCACAAATTCTTTGTGAATGATGCCTTGACTGTCGAAGAAAGTGATCAGCATGGTCTTTACTTTCGATTTTTGAAGACGGAATTTCTTTGGTCTGGAAGACATCTTCGATCGCCATTCCATGCTTTGTCTCTTGCTTTCTGGATCGTACTGGAAGCACCACGACTCGTCACCAGTAAGAATTGAATCCAGAACATTTGGGTCACTGCTGGCTGTTGCAATGAAGTCGCGGCAGCTGTCCACTCGATGCGCTTTTTGCTCAGCGGTC
This sequence comes from Limonius californicus, assembly GCA_014611495.1. NCBI lineage: Eukaryota > Metazoa > Arthropoda > Insecta > Coleoptera > Elateridae > Limonius > Limonius californicus. The sequence goes on from JABXWE010000158.1 coordinate 20,982, forward strand.
AAATTGTGCGCGACAAATTTGGCACAGACCTTCCTTTTCTTCAAATCCTTCTCCAAAATGGTTCTAATGGTTTCACGGCTAACACTCACTCCTGCTCCTGCACAAGTTGTCGGACTTTTTCGATCGTTACGGGGTTTCTCGTTGTGATCGGACGACCCGGCTTCTGATCATCGTAAAGATCCTGCCGACCTTCACGAAATCTGCCAAACCACTCGAAAACGCGAGTCCGGGACATGGCCTCATCGCCGTACACAGTTTTCAACATCTGGAATGTCTCCGTGGTCGTTTTCCCCAATTTAAAACAAAACTTAATGTTCGCTCTCTGCTCCATGTTTGACTTGTGTCACGTGTGACAGCTGCACTAACTTGTTCATTAGCATACACAGCCTACCACGCAAGTTCTGACAGAATGCAGTTTTAGCTATGTGTAGACAAAAGTTCCAGCTTCAATTTGGATGATTTGGAAACAGTCAGTTTCTTATAGCGTCCGCAGTAGTGCCAATCCCGTTTCATATTTGTCCGACCTCGTATAAAGTTTTTTTTTTTGTCCATGAAGGACCTTTGTTGGTATAGTTTAAGAACCTGGAGTAAATGCCAATGCAAATCTGTACAATGAAACTTTGAACAAGTTTCATCAAGCAATAAGACGGAAACGTCCAGAACAACTTACGTGTGGGGTCATTTTGCTGCGCGACAATGCTAGGCCTCATGTTGCTAATGTGGCAAAAGAAAATCTTCAACGAGAGAAATGGAGGGTTTTAGAGCATCCACCCTATAGCCCGGATCTATCGCCTTGCGATTGCCATATTTTTAGACCGCTGAAAAAGGCGTTAAAAGGTCGGCATTTTGAGCCTGAGGCAGAAGTACAGATAGCTGTGGAAGACTCCTTCAATCGCCAGCCACAAGAATTCTATGAGCAGAGTAAACGTCGCGTCGGTTAGTAAAACAATGGGATTGGTGCCTTAACTGTGAACGTAATTATTTGTAATTAAATTGCTGAATAAACTTTTTATAAAGCAAAGATGGGTTTCAATTGAACACACCTCGTAAATACAAAATAAATATAATTTTCTCATTGTTAAAGAAAAGGGTTGAAGATAACTGAGGGTTACACATTACTAGAGCACAATATTATGTAATTAGCCACTGCTTACATGGCTGCATCTTACGGAAATATCGATCAAAGAGGTATGTGTATAATAGTCTTCTCAAAATTGTTGCAGCTGCACAGCAATTATATATTCGCAGAATTGACATCAGTGTAGTTGTTTTTCGTCTAGTTAATCTACAGAGCCATAGCTTGCTATTTTTGTAAGACTACTCCCATTTCGCCGTGACGAACTGTAGTATCAATTGCTTTCTGTTTGTACACACTACACAATCTAATGTTAACTTGTTATATATCTTTATTTTGTAGTGATTCTGTAAACAAAATATATTGATTGGTGAACAGTAACCGCCGAGAAAACTATTTTTAGTAAACGACGGATGCAAGACAAGACACATGTTTACTTTTAAATTATATATCGAATATATCAATATTGAAAATGTATATACTCTGAAATATATACAGGGTGTCAAAATGTAAACGTACAATGTGCTATACCTGGGAAAGTAAAAGAGGTATTAATCATGACGCATAAGGTAAAACTTTACCCGTTCAACCCCTTACGCACTAGGTACCTCAACAAAAAATTTGTATTGTAAGACCCATCTCGTGATACCTCATTGAAAAGCTCTAACAGAATGCTATTCAATAGTAGCAAACATTTTCGTTACCTAATTCATTTAGAAAAATTAGGAAATAAAACTCAAAAGATTCAGAACCAACTATTTTTATCCAAAATATAAAAATATTACAATAAATGTTCAAAAATGTTCTATTATTCTCCTGGCAATAGTAGTCTACTCTGAAATTCTCTCCTAGCATTTTGAACTATTCATTGTCACAGTAGTACAATGGACTTAGGCTGAGTTTTGTAGAAAATTGTAAGTGTCCTCATAGAAAGAAGTTTAATGTGCTCAATCTGGAGGTTATGGAGGCTACTCTATTTTTCCAAAACAAATCAAGTAAAAAAGAAGGTTTGCTACTACTGAATAGCATTTTGTTGTTACCTTATGAGTCATGATGATGAGACCTCCATGTTGTAGAAACGATTTGTAGAAATGTTCAATACTTTTACTTCCAAAGAGAAAACACATTGTAAGTTTTCAAATTAACACCCTGTACATCTACATTTTTTTATTTCGGGGTTCGTATGCACTAATAAAATGACAAACAAAGTTTAAGCAGTAAGAAACGCTGCGTAAATGAATATGTTTAAATAATTATACGACGCATTATTATTGTTCTTACAATTTGCTAATGGAATTTTATCAATAAATACTATATACGTTGCATAATAATAAACACTGACGAATATCTAAAAATAATATACTCATTTTGCCTGATATCTCTTATCAATCATACGTTACAGCTGTTCTACACATTTGCCAACTATTTTTGTTCACATTTTGTATTGTTGCTACTTTTAGAGTATAAATGTAAAATTATATTCAACCTCTGAAAATTGTAGTTTTAATTTAAATATTTTATTTTTTTGTCTCTCTTTTTGAGTTTGCAATAGTAAGCTAATTGTTCGTCCGATTTTAAGTACAATAGTGGTAGCTTAAGTGCATTAAGTATGAGGAATTTTGGAAAAAGTGTTACACATTTAAAAGATATACAGGGAATTTTTCTTTTTAGTATACATTGCCTATGTATACTTTTAAAAAGAACGCGTCAATTACGCTTATTATGTAGGCAACCAAATATACAGACAACTGAAGCATGATGTGACCAAAACAATTAAATTAATTCAATATTAAAAAATAAAATTAATCTTTATTTAGTGTCTTCTTGCGTTTTTTATACAACCATGTACAGTAAAGACGAGAAAGTGGAAATTCTAATTTGGTATCAGAATAGTAACAGGTTAAGAACTGTGAGAGACTTATTTTCACTAAAATATCCAGAAATTGTATTCCAACCATACAAACAATTGTTAGAAAATTTAGAGGGATGCTTAATAAATTCCCATAAAATAAGAACTAAAAGTAATCACGTTTTAACCGAAGAAATGAAATTAAATATTTTATGCTACGTTGAAGAAATCATAATTAATAGTTAATAACAAAAAATAATAATTAGAAAGTTTGCGATGGCCGGGAATGGAACCCGGATCAACTGCTTGTAAGGCACCTATGCTGAACATTACACCACTTTGCTGCTGATGTATTTTTGTTGTACAAAGGAAGTACAATGTTCACAGACCTTACAGAAACAGCACCATGTCGATTTTTGTATTTAACAAATAAGTCATAATTTGCGCGCCTTAAGGGAGAGTAGCAGGTTCAGCTGTTTACTTTTACTAAGGCCGGTCGGCATAACGAGGAAGGTGGTATGATCAGCACTACGCTCAAGTCGCGTATTATTACCCTAAGGTGTTACCCCCACTTACTAATTTGAAGCTACCTAGATATTATGGCGGTTCCCGGGAATCGAACACGGGACATCTAGGGTGGCGACTCGCAACTGTACCCACTAGGCTACGCGGTTTCTTTTTATTAGATCTTCTTATTTATGTAAAATCAAAAATACACCAACTCCCGATTTAACTCCTTTGGACTTTAGTGTCTAGCGGTACCTGTAACTAATTATGCCTAGCTGTAACAGCGAATTGAACACGGCTACTAAACAATTCTAGCTAGGTTCGGCATTTTTACTATCTCATACAAAGTACAAAGCCATTAACGAATTGACTTCAAATTATTAAATAGCTTTAGGTCAGTATTAGAAATATAGTGTCCTAAAACATTGTTTGAAGAACATAATAGTAAAAATGGCTTACCTCCAAAGTTTTTGAAATTTACATAATAGATGTTTCTAAAACGGCTGGAAGACATTTGATTACATTTCATAAAGTAACAGAGGTAAGTTCCGACTTCTACAGGCATTAGGACGTGCCTGCCCATCTCCTATTCTTTGAATCGAAAATTTGTATGTACCCAAATAACTGTACGCAGCAGAGTAGATCCAAAAATAATGGCATAAGAAATGAGGTATTTGAAAAGAGAAACGTCCAGGACTAGAAGAGACATAATTAGAATCAAGAGCATAAAAGAGGAGTTTGATCAACGACCAGTAGTGAAAGACGTGGAAACTAAGTAACTTCGATAGTATGGACACATCTGTATAAGAACAGACAGGTATCAGAGAAGAATTATAGAAATGAGGCCTAACGGACAGAGGAAAAGCGGTAGACCCAAAGTTAGATGGGAGGACAATATGCAAGATTTGCTAATAAAAAGAGGAAAGCTTATCCAGGAAATTGATCGAGGGACCGTGAAGTATAAATGGGATCGAGAAAGAAGAAGAGAAAGAAGACATAGACAATATCGTCTTACTGAACTTTTCATTAAGCATATGTATCTCGAATCCTATACTCGGCTTAAAGCACCAAGAAATATTAAAAAGTACTGAAGAGGTTGGCCCACCTTTACAAGACTTGATGGACGACAATAGCTAAGACATTCTCTGATAGGTAGTTGCAAGTAAATGCTTTTCACCTGAAAATTAGAGAAAGCGGAAGGAAACTACAACCCCAAATATCTGGGAGTCACCTTAGATTGCTATTTAACCACTACATAAACTCTAACAGAAGGTAGCAGCCCACAATAACATCATCCGCAAACTATGTGGCACCACCAACTGGGCCACACAACCACAAACACCAAGAACACCCGCTTTAGCATTCTGCAATTCGGCTGGTGAATACGCCAGCTCTGTTAGTATAAATCAACACATGCCAAACAAGTAAACATTCCTATAAATGAAACCTGCAGAACTATCACTGGATGTCTAAAAGCAACTCCGGTCGATAATGTACAATACCTGACGGGAATCGCCCCTCCCCTGAAATACGACGCGAAGTAACCGCAAATGCGGAAAAATTAAGAATTTCTCAAAGGGCCACTCATCCTCTATTCGGACACCAACCCCCGGAATCCAGACTGAAATCAAGAAAAAGTTTCCTGCGTACGTCAACCGAACTCACTGAGCTAACAAGCAATGCTAGAGTTAGAAACTGGAAAGCTAAAACGACTCCGCTGACCAATTGTATGAAGCCATCTGAAATCGCAGTAACATTTTATTATTAATAATAATAAAATCGCAATAACATGGTACAATAAATATTAGTATAAAATATAAATATGTTTACTTATGTATAAAAGTAACATAAATTAAATAAATAAAATTTAAAAAGCGGATTATATGCAAAGCGTATATATCTTAATTTTTGCATATCTTTCACTATAGTCAATTGTGTGGACGAATTACACTGATAAAAGTTGATTAATACCAATTAGTGATTGCATATATTGCATATTTGCGCATTCGCTGCATATTTTTGCAAAAGTTGCTTAAACTTGTATATTTAGCCTTTTACATTATTCGTTTGTATATTTGCGTCAAGTGGTCAAAACAAGATTATGAAATTCCGAGTAGTGCACATAGATCCTCAACAATTCACAGCTGGACAGCTAATGGCCTGTGCCTGGATTTCCCGGCAGTTTGAAGTTTGAAGTACCGACCTAATCCATTTTATTACTTGTTTCTTGTTTATCAATGGAGGGTGGATATTGAGTGGGACCACATACCTACATTTTGTTTGTAGTTGAAAATTATTTTCTCTCATTGAGTAACCCTATAATAGAATCTTCTGTCGTCGTTACAACGTGTCCGATACTCCGATAGTGTTGATCTCTTGCGAATATTATACATATTATATACCTACAATGAGTAATTCGAACAAGATTGCTTCATGGATTAAACCATATCCAGAACTAGTATTGGCGACAAAATATTTTGTCGAACTTGCAGCAAACTGGTAAGTTAAATAATTTTCCTTATATAAATTAAAATTATTTTTCGTATTATTGTGTACGTAACTAAAACAAAGTCATGACAGGGAAAGTAGTGTTTGTTTTCGTTTTTAACGAGTATCAGAAGTTCTTATATTAATATTTAATTATTTGTCGTTGTAGGTGTCTGCTGAGAGAAAATCCTTGGTAGATCAGCACACAAAACTCCTTCACATATTGCAAAATGTGAAAAATGGAAGCGAAGCAATTGTTCTCAGCAAACCATGACCCAATGTTCAGGGACAAGTTCCAAAAAAGAATTTATTAAGGAGTTATGTAAGGCATTAATTTCGTCTAATATACCGTTAACTGAATTAAATAACGTGAATTTAAAATCGTTCTTAAACAAATTTTGTAAACAAAATGTACCCGACGAAAGCACCTTACGAAAAAATTATGTAAATTCTTGTTACAATGAAACAATGTCTGAGATTAGACAATTAGTGGGTAGTAATTTCGCTTATATAATCCTAAATGAAAGTACGGACAAAGGTGCCCATTTATTAATAGGAGTTCTTCATGAAGACGTTTTAAGCAAATCATATTTAATAGCTTCCAAACAACTTCAAAAAACAAATAATTTAAAAATTGCCCGATTTGTGCAAGAAAGTTTGTCAAATTTTTTTACCCGATAGTGTACCTTGTGAAAAAATTTTACTCATGTTGTTCGACGCTACTCCTTACATGACAAGAGCAGCGCAAAATTTAAAAATTATTTACATCATTCATGTAAGTTGCTTAGCTCACGGTTTAAATCGTGTAGCCGAAAATATTAGAAATCAATTTCCCCTTAGTTTGTTATCGATTTAATTAGTAACGCAAAAAAAAATTTTTAAAAGCTCCCTTGAGGGTCCAGTTTTATAAGGAGCAACTTCCAAATGTTCCATTGCGTCCCGAACCGATAATTACATGGTTAGAAGCAGCAATTCTTCACGCCGATAATTTTGAAGATATTAAAGATGTAATTCTTCAAATAACTGATTCCAGCGCCGCTTTGGATAATTGTACAAAATTAGTGAAATCGACAGAATTGCCTCAGCGTCTTTGTATTATTAAATCAAATTATAGCTTCGTTTCAAACTCCATTCGCAAATTTGAAACTCAAGGAATCTTTCTTTAAGAGTCTCTCATCAACTTGTTGCTTAGAAACAAAACAATATCTAGTAAACATTAATTAGTTGTTTCGAGATTTTGTTACATTTTGTGACGGAATTCATGTTTTAAAATGCCTCAAGTAAGACAACGTAGAAATTTTAACCACATTTCCGATTTTGATAAAGCTCGAGTTATCAGCATGAAAGAAGCTGGACTTTCATTTCGTGAAATTGGTAGAAGGTTAAATCGGGACCACACTACAGTTGCACGAATATGGTCTGCTTGGTCAGGAGAAGGCATTCAGCGACATCGTTCAGCTGGTAGACCTCCACGTAGCAGCAATGTTCGTGAAGATCGACTTCTTCGAAGAATGGCTACACGAGACCGCATTCAAACAACAAGGTCTGTTGCTATAGACTGGATGCGAGCTCTTCCCCGCAGCATGTCAGTGGCAACAATCTACAGAAGAATCTCTTCTTTTGGACTGCGATCCAACTTCCATTCCAACGACTCCCTTTAACTGCACATCACAAGGCTGTTGGGCTTGCTTGGTGTCAAGAGCAGCAGCATTGGAATCAGCAATGGAACGACATTGTCTTCAGTGGATGAAGATTTTGTTTGTGGGCAAATGACGGCCGTAGGAAGGTACGTCGATATCGAGGAAAAAGACGAAATCTAGAGTTTGTTGAAAGACGCCAAGTTATGGTTTGGGGTGCGATTTGTTTCGATAGAAGATCACCTCTTGTGTTCGTCCCAGGCACTTTAAATGCTCATCGCTATATATATGTCCTGGAACCGGTGTTAATACCATTCATGGAGACGTTGTCAAACTGTATTTTCCAACAGGATAAAGCACGTCCACACACTGCAAACATTACCAGAACGTACCTCCAACAAGCACAATTACAAATGTTGCCCTGGCTTGCACGATCACCGGACTTATCGCCGATCGAACATCTTTGGGATATGATAGGTCGGCGACTAAGATTATTGCCAAGAGGTCCTAACAACTTAGACGAGCTGAGATAACAACTTGAGGATATATGGAACGAGATACCCCAGGAGAACATAGACCACTTGATAGAAAGCATGCTAGGACGAGTAAATGCTTGCATTGCTGTTCATGGCGATGTTACACATTATTAATTTTGTTTTCGTTGTTGTTGTTGTTTTCTTATAGTTGTTAATCTTTTTTTTATGAAAACCTGATCATTTCATACGCAATAATGAAACCTTATTTTAGCAAAGTTTCAAACCCGTAGCTTTATTTTTAATGGGTGGTGCATTTCATACGAAACGGAATGTATATACATATGATGCTTCTGACACGAATAAAGAAACAAAATTCGAAGAACTCCTTGGTTCTCGTCTACAACCTTTTATTGCTACCAGATGGAAGTTACCCATATATTTGCAAATCTTTATTTCTTGAGCTTCTGTTTACATTTGACTTATAGTAGGTCAAAATCGCCTATATACACAAAAAACTTGGCTAAAAGATAACCACTAAAGCTGAAAAATAAACTGTATCACGTTCTAATGCGCTCGCTAACACGAGAATGTGAAAAATGTTTATACATTTAAATTTAATTTGGCTTTGTGATATCCTAATAAGTAGGTACTAGTTAATAAAATTAAATTGGCCACCCTGTACTACAGTAGTTACATTTTAATTTGCCGAAATAGCGCCTTGTACTTTAGACTTATACTATGGGTTTTGTCGCTACGTTGGTATGTATTGAATATAAATAAAACGGACAAATACGTATGATGCAGTTTCACTTCTCAGAATCAATGTTAATTTTGGTTGGAATGTTCCTAGAACGCAAAGCAATCACGTGTGTTACAGCTTTTGCGGTGTAGCATCATCTTTGCAAATCTAACTTCCATGGCAGTTCTCAGGCTACCTTTTCTTTTAATTTTTATGGGTTATCATCTGCGGTTTTGTTATTGACCCGTTACAGAGAAACGAACTCCATATACGCATCAGCAAACTTATTTTCTAAATTAATATACGTGCTTCGGATTGAGAGTTTGTAAAAGCTGCTCTGCTCAAGGTTGAAGTTGATAAAATTTTCTTGGAAGTTTCGCACAAATTTATATAACCTCTAAGTTCCAACAATGCTCATGAAAAAAGATTTATGTTTGCAATACAGAGGTCAACAATAACGCTGCAACAACATAATTTAGAATGTTCTTAATCAATTTGATTTTTAGAATGTAGGTGTAAGGTTTAATTGGTGGCGTCATCTAGGTATTTTTATTATAACTTCTTATGTTTCATAATTGGTGGGGTACTAATTTCTCCTTATAAGTAGTTTGTCGGAAGTTTTTGCGGTTGTATAATGAACGGTTTAGAGAAATTCACATGAAATATTAATTTTATAATTTTCAGTATCTGTTCATTTTTTATTATTCCCAGCAATACCAAATTAATACCTCTTAGTATCCAAAAAAGCAAATAAATCAATCGAATCAATATTACCGGTTAAACCATTTTAACACAAATTTTTGTTCTAGAAGACGTTCAAACTGTTTAATTCCCTGGCTGACTATGTGAAATGTAAAAGGAAAATAAGAACATCACACTAAATCGTAGTTTCGATATTGGAAAAATCAGTCTTCTGCATACAGGGTGTCGTGAATGTAAAGGCACACAGCTTAACCCTTAACCGGACACGTGCAGTCTGTCAGACTGCTCCGTTTATAAACTTTCTAGTAATTTTAAAACGAACGCATCCTGGAACTTGTCACGCCACCTAATCCTCCTTCTGTTGGTCCTTTAGCCCTCACTAGATTTTCAGCAAATTCGCATAACCCACAAGCGGAATAATAATTATAAACTGTTCGGCGCAGTCTGTCAGACGGTACGTGTCTGTTTGCGTTAGTACAATCGACATGGCGGGTCCATCAAAGCGTGTGCGTTATGGTGAGAAAAACTTTCAAGAAACTCTTATGGAATAGTATGATGAAGTAGATAGTGATGCGAGTGATATTGGTAGTTGTTCAGAAAATGAGTACATTGAATCTGAACATGATAGTGAAAGTGACTTATCGGAAAGTACTGACCAGGGCGAAACAGAAAAAACCGAAGTGAGAAAAATGCAGACAAACGCAAATATTTGTACGGAAAAAATCGCTATAGGTGGTGTATTTCTGAAGTTAGGCAGACATCACGCCCACGAAAACACAACATAATCATGAAGGTGCCAGTTTTAAGAGGAAAAGCCCATGAGCTTGGAGAAAAAGCTGATCCATTCTCTGTCTCGAATCTATTAGTAGCAGATGATATGTTATTGCATATCGTAAAATTACATTACATTAAAAAAAATAAAAGGGAAATTCCTCCACAATTTTTACCAAACAAAACAAAAGAAGTTAGATCAGCATTATATGGGTTTCGTGAAGAGTCTACCATCGTTTCTTATGTAGGAAGGAAGGGTAAAGCCACCCTAGTGGTCTCCTTAATGCACGATAATGCATTTGCTGATTCAGAAATTCAAAAGCCCGAAATAATTTCATACTACAATGCCAATAAAGGGGTAGTAGATTCTCTTGATGAGAAATGCTCAAAAAGTACGTCAAGTACCACACGTAGGTGGCCCCTAGTAATATTTTCTCGTATTTTGGATATTTCTGTTGTAAATTCTTATATTTTACATCAGTGCTTTAAAAATAACGAGGAATTAAAGGAAAAGTCGGTATTTGCGAAAAAGTTAGCCGCAAAACTTGTCCAAGAGCATATGGAAAGGCTACTGCGGAATCCACGAATGCCTCCAGAATTGCGTTATACAATAGCTCCCATTCCTGGTAGGCCAGAAAACATTTTACATCGGAAAATGAACGCTTAGTACTAGAGAAACGAAAAGCATGCTTTTTGTGTCACAAGACGACAAATCGAATGACAAAATTCTTGTGTGTGCAGTGTAGGAAACCAATATGCCTGCAGTGTTCTAAACCCAAGTGCAACGCTTGCATAAACAACGCCTAACTTTAGGATCTGCCTAATGTTTATTTTCAAATGTTTTGTATTAATTTTTCCCAGAAATATTTTATTTGCTTTATATTTCATCAAACTAGGTTAAAAAGTTAACACTTATTTTAAGTTTTCATTTTATATTCTATATTTCAAATAATCACTCGCATTTATGCGAAATTTTGTATATGTTACATTTAAACATTTTTTCTATTGTGTTTTTTGCAAAAAATGTTACTTATCGTGTATCACCAAAAAATACTAAACGTGTTCGTTGGGTTTATCTGAATTTTTTTGGAATTTTGTCAGGTTTTGACTCTTTCCTCGGTTCCTAAAAGTAGCAGTCTCACAGACGGCACGTGTCCGTTTATGCACTAAAAATCCACGTGTCTTGTTAAGGGTTAACTACAGCTTCCTGAGGTCAAATGGGTCAGATTAAAACAAACATACGTTAGTACAAAAGTGCTTTCTGAAGAAGTTAAAATATTTTAACATGGGACACTTTCAGTAACAAAAAGGCGGACCAAACTGAAAATTCGTATAAATCCACTTCACGGGAATCCGGACATTCTCAAGGTATAAGCATTACTGCATAGAGGGCGCTGTCGGCTGATTTTTCGTATCCTAAATGTTATTCAACAGAAACATTAAAAACAAATTAAAAATACTAAACACAACAACTACCTAATGTCTTTACTTTCAGCGCACCGCGTATAGACCATAATTCAAATTTGATCCTTTTATAGAGAAATAATTAACCACACCTCTGGAATGTGTTTAATCATTTATATATTTATTTTTGTACATAGCGTAATAATTTTTCCAAAATCCATTCAACGAGTGTCATCCGGTTTCCTGTTACCAAGAGTTGGGGGATTCATCCACAAATTTCTGTTTTCCGGAATCGTGACGCTATTCTATAACGTAAACCTTTGCGGTCAAATTGAAAAAATTTATTTAATAATGCAAATTATTAAAACTGGTTGTTTAAAAAATGTTGTTTATTGTTTTTAGGAATCGTTTTAGTATGCAAGTTATGGAACTCCAACGTGTTTCTTCGGCCTGTTGTTAAAAATAGAAGTTGGCATTTGATAAAATATTTAGACGATATCGTAGCCAACAAACATTAGGTACGAGGATTATTTGAAAAGTTCACCGAATGAAATATCGAAGGCATTAGCAGTGCATTCATTGACTGATAAAGGATGCAAACAGCTTTTACAGTTTTGACATTATTTGAAAATTTAATACTTCTGTGTTGGTACGTGCTGAAAACAAATTTTAAATTCTTACATCAGTACAAATGTGTTAGTTGACAATGGGAGATAGTTTTCACTTCATAATAAAATAATCTTCAAAATGTCGACTGGTATTGTATTCGGCTAATGAGATGGCATGAGACAGGAATTAACGCGTCCTTCTGAAAAAACATCACAAAAACATTTCTTCCGCAGTGAGAATATGCTGCACTAAATTATAGGTAGTTCAAAATAATGCAAAAGTGATAACAGCAACAAGATTGGATTTGAGTCATTGAACTATTGCTAAATACAACTAAACTTTTATTGCTTCCGGTCGTATTAGCATATATTTTCAATGTTGGTAGTAGTCCTTGCAAGTTTGTTTATTGTTTACATTTCCTTCTAAGAAAGGAAATCCCCTTACTTCAACCCCTTCACACCATCTTGTCAGCCAAGGACAATACGAACAGCCTGAAATGCGGTATTTTAAACTATCCTAGTGATGACAAAAATATAGTATTATTTAAATTTCCCAACGGTTTCCAAAAATAAAGTATTTGTAGAAATAAAACGATGCAACCAAACGGGAAAATATCAACACGTGGTGAAATTAGTCAGGTTCATATTATATCGGGTGACCATGGCTTATTAAACATATGTTCTTTCTTAACTGGTACGGTGTAAATTAGAAGAACTAGTTAGGCAACCCATAAATCTTTTGTTAAACTGGATGCCTGTTTGTTAAACATTTTATTACAAACCATCGTTAAATAAACACCACTAAACAGCAAATTAATGAGAACAGCCGTAATCATCGACAAAGACTCGATGGAAACATGGAGAGGCAAATGGGAAACACGACAGTTCCAAAACCGGGACCTAATTAGCAACCCAATCAGCCGAGTGGAAGACTTTGACTTACCTAGAAAACCATGGAGCATGCTAAACCGAATCCGAACGAGACAGGGAAGGTGCAGAAAACATATGTATATGTGTACTTCCTGGACCATCTAAATAGTCTCCACCCAAAAATAAAATTCACAATAGAAATGGAATCAGAAAACCAACTACCGTTCCTGGATGTTTTGGCCAAAAAGAAATCGATGGAAACCTGGGCCACACGCTGTATCGGAAACCCACTCATACAGACCACTATCTCAATGCGGAATCACATCACCATCCGGCACAACTTCGATCAGTGATTAAAACTCTGGTCACCTGTTCTCAAAGACTAGCAGACCCAGAAAACATAGACCAAGAAATGAAGAAGCTCCGAAAAGCTCTGCGACAAAATGGCTTCAAGAATCAAACTATCAATGATACACTTAAGCCCAGCCGAGCTAAGCCACAGGATGGAAAAGAAAAACCGACATCCAAAGCCTACTTCCCATACGTCAAAGGAACAACAGACAGAATCTCTAGAATTCTACGAAGGCACAATGTCAAAGCAACATTCGCAACCAACGGAAAGATCAGGTTCATTCTACGAAACCCCAAAACCAGGATACCCCTGGAGTATCAAGATGTCTACGAAATTCCTTGCCAGGACAGCAATCAAACATACATAGGTCAAACAAACAGACGAGTCAATGTGAGAAAAGAAGAACACGAAAATGCCGTAGGAAATAACAAGAAGACTTCATCACTGGTACAACACGTAAGCACATCATCCCACAAAATTTCTTTCGAAATCACCAAACTACTGACCAACGTAGGACACCTGAAATCAAGAATAATAAGGGAAGCAATAGAAATCGAGAAACACCTAAGAAACCTAAATTCTCGTGATGACACCCAAAGACTACCATCCGCTTGGAAACCGGTGTGCGACAAAAAACAAACATACAACAGAAACCAACAAGCAAACACAAAACCACCTCAACAAAATTAGAACGTTCCAGCCACAGCCAGTCCCGTCACACGCAACCGAGCCCAAAATCAACAAAGAGCAACCACACGGAACGGTCAAGAAGTATATAATAGTCCCAGCGAAAACGAACGTGTCAACAGTTATATTACAAGAAGTACCAACAGAAAGTTATCCGACAAGACCTGAAGATGACATATGTGACTTTGCGTATATAAAATATTGAATTGTTTATCACAAAAGCTACCGAAAGGATTCAGTTCATAAGATCTTACTGACGGGGGATTTTCTATGTTTCTCCTGTTAAGTCTATTATCAAAAAACTCCCTTAAAAGTTAAACAACGCAGGCTCAGGTCACTACTAGATTGAGTGGCTCATTTCGTAGTACAAAGAACGTGCTTCAAAGGGCACACCAAAGCTGTCAATCCCTGTACCCTTGCAGTGGTAGCTGTTAAGTCAAGTCAGAAATGTTAACGCGACGTAAATACTCTGGCACCAAGCTCCACTACGGCCAAACCAATGAATAACTGCAAAGTTTCTGAAGCGATCTGTTGAAAATATCCCTCTCGTAATTCGTCGGCATGCATTTCATTAATGAATAGTTGGTAAATTTCTCCGTCCTCTTCCGAGACCCAAGCTCAATTGGTCTCTATTTTCCCATAGATTTTCCCCCAGACCTCTCACTTCCATATCCTTATCGATTCCTTCCCGCCAGCTTCTTTCAGGTCTTCACCTTCTGCGCCTTCCTTGTCGTGTCCATTTCAGTATTTACTTACGTAACCGTTCCTCTGACATGCGTTGCACATGTCCATATCATTTAAGTTGTCTCGGTCTAATGTCGTCTACTATTGTATGCTTGACTCCCATGATCTCCCTAATTCTTTCGTACCGGACTCTGTCTCTTCTACATCTGCCTGCAAGTCCAGAAGTCCATCTCTGTTACTAGCAGTGCTTTTTCCGTCCTGTTTTTAAGTGGCCAGACTTTTCAGTATCTACAGCATTAATATTTTCAAAAAACAAAAATGGGTCTTGCACTCGTAGCTGCCCAAACAGCAACTTGTTCAGAATACAGAAGTATTTGGCCAGAAATATTGGGCTTTCCAGCATCCTAAAATTCTGGATATTAACATAACCTTGTTTATGAAACCAATTTCCGAAACTCGATCGTTATTAACCACTGACAGGATTCAACACACGCAGTACTACTGTTCGGCAGCAATTCATGGATTATCATTCGATGTGGATTTACGTGCAGAGTTTTGTGTAACATCTTAGGAAGCTTTCCCATGACGAGACTTTGTTGCGATAAACGGCGAATAGAAGTGTGTGGCTCATTATCCATTACTTCAGTCGCTGCTGCTACAACTTCATTTGTAACTTGTAACGGCCACCATGTTTTTAATGACCTTACCATATTCACGAAATCTTGTTAAAATTTCTCTACACTATTGGGGTATAAATGCAACATTTGGAAACCCTTCACGGAATTCTGTAAAGCAGTTTTCAACAGAAATTGTGCAAATTCCATCAACTTTACACCATTTTGAAAATAACTTAAATCATGAACGTTTGTTATCTATTGTCTACCGTAAAATAAACTTGAGACAACCAAGAATTGGCTTCGTTTTTAATAGAACCTTTAGACGTGTAAACTCAAGTTTTGCTGGTCTTATTCTTCTTTCATACACTTGAAAAGTTTGCGAGGCACTTAGTTTTTAATCAATTTCCGAATTGGGAATAATTATCCCCACTTCCTTAACAACCACGTCGTCTCTCTGCTGAGAACCTGCTTCTTCTCTTCCACGTGCTTTTCCTCAGCATTAAGGTAAAAACACGAATTCCAACGACATAAATTCTTTTTTTTATATTAATACCGATGGAAGATGCTGGGGAATCGAACGCAAGCCATAATCGCTCTACCTACCACTACCTTAACACTTCGATATTGTTGCCATTTCAGATCCGGGTCATTGATTCACACTAAATTGGATGTATTCCACAGGTGTTTTCAGTTATTATTTTTTGTAACTAAATGGCAACACTGAGCATACGTGGAGTATAATAAAGTTGAAAAAAATGGTATATTTTTAATAACGTATTTTCATGTGAATGTAATTCTAAATACTGAGTAAATTTTACAAGAATGTGTGTTTTACGTACTAGTACAATGGAGTCATGAAAATGTAATTTACTATATTCTTAGAATTCGTAATTGTATGTTTAACAAACATATCACAATTCTGGCTTCTATGAAAAGAAATCCCATTACGTGAATTAAAACACGTTACGATCGAAAATTAATGGAAATGGATTAACGTATTGAAGAGGTCAAGTTTATTTTGAAAACGCTATCAGTCAAGGTTGCGATATTTTCTAGAAGGGAGATAATTTAAGTGTGGCGCTATAATTCCTTTCGATTATTATCAACAAAAACAGGGGGTTTTAACTTTTATGTTAAGATACGCTACAACGAATATCTATGGATAGTAGAATATTGTACATTACTGTGTTTCGCCAGTTTTCAGTTAATATTTTAGTTCTGTAATTATTTCTTGCCTTACTTCGTTGAAATTCATATGAATTAATAAGTCAAAACAATATTATTGTTCATTTCAATGGATTGTATTATCTTTCTGCAGTTTTATACAAATTTTGACGTGATATACGCCATTTCTTAAATTACACAAGTAAACATAGATAGAGAAACAACAATATTGACGTTGTTTCGATCTTAGCATTGGTCTTCCATTGTAGAACTTTCAATAACAACGATTAGACGTAGGTAGCTACCTTCTCTCCTATGCACGTTACACGTTTAAAGTGACACAGACCTAGAGTACCTACAGCTTAATGTGGGCTTCGAATCACTTATAATGTAAACACTTTACCTCCTGACAAGATTTACTTAGCAGAAAACTTCGTTGGTTCGACACTTAGCCTGAATTTCTAAAGATCTACCTTATTTTTGTGTTTTATGTTGACAAGAGTTACGTGGTATTATGATATTTGTTACCGTAGTAACCAAATTTTCCCAGTGGTGTAGACAATGGAATCCGCTTTCTCCATGAGGATGCCACATTCTCTGGGAAAGCTGCAATGTTTGACACTGAACTCCAGGATTAACACTTGTTCACCAGCGGTTGTCCAGAGACGTTCAACGTTCCAAGTCAGGCGTTACTGTTTTATGCCATTGTTATTAGTTTTCGTAAGAGTAGAGTAGTTTAGTTGGGAGACCTGGCAGGCCTTGCGGTGGGTCCTTCACGACCAATCCAAATACCTGAGATTCATTGACTTTGAGAAAGCTTTTGACAGCGTAGAGCTGTGGGCCGTGAAAAAGCGCTTAAAAACTGCAGAATCGATTATAGATACAGCCAAATGTTACATAACATCTATGAACATATGATATCCAGTAGCAAACTGCACAGAGAAACCAATCCCATTCGAATAAAAAAAAATGAGTGCGACAAGGAGACACCATAGCTCCGAAGTTATTTACATTAGTTTTGGAAGATATATAGTCAAAAAATTGAATTAGGACGAGAAAGATGTAAACATAAATGGAGAACGGCTAAACAACTTAAGATTTGCAAATGACATACTGTTAGTGACAGACAATTTCGAAGATCTACAAACAATGATACAACAACTAGAAGGTACATCAAAATCAATTGGCTGAAAAATGAATCGCAAGATGACAAAAGTAATAACGAATACAGAAGACGAAGAGAAGTGAGAGTAGGAAATGACATAATAGAACGAGCTAACAGTTATATATACTTGGGACAGGACAGGAAATGAAAAACCAGACAGCAGAAGTAAGAAGGAGAGTCTGATTGGGAGGGGCGGCTTTTGCTAAATTGAGCTATATACTGAGGAATAAATCAATAGCGCAACACTTAAAAATAAGTGTTTGACATGTGCGTCCTACCAGTACTAATATATGGAGTTCAAACAAAATAACACTGCGACATTAGCGAAAACACAAAGGTCAATGGAAAGAGCGATGGTCGGACTATCATTAAAAGATAGGAAAACCAACGAGTACATCAGACAAAAAACAAAAGTTACGGACGCTACAGAAAGGATGGCTCGTCTGTAATGGAAACGGGCCGGTTATAACAAAAGAATAACGGATGGCAGATGGTATAGTAAAATCAGTCAATGTATACCCTGGTATGGCAAGAGGAACAGAGAAAGACCACAGATGGTCTGGGTAGATAACCTTAAGAGAGTCGGAGAACTGGCATGGATGCGAACAGCAAGAAATCGGGAACAATGGAAGACCTTGGAGGAGACCTATGTCGAAAGATGGAATGAAAGGGGTTGAATAGAGAGAACCAATTAGTCGATTTCCAATTAGCCAAGCTCAAATATTAGCGTTGAAATTCACTTGATGACTTTGTTCATGTTTGAATAAGGGATTTTCTTCAGCCCATCCATGCCTATTATGATGTTAATTACTCCATCACGAGTAAATATAACTTCGTCTGTACATAAAATACTAGTTAATAAGTTAGAAGTTAGTGGGAAATCATTTGGTAATAATTCTTGCACCTTTTGGATATTATAAGCATATAAACTGTTCGGTACCGGCTACCTGGATTAGTGGATTCAGAAAGCAGCACTTCCGCGAATCCGATGGAGAAGGCTCGGTGTGAGAGCGGGAGGTAGCCGCAAATAATTTTAAGTTAGAAATAGTCAGTTCAAATTCAAGTTTAGATCCGACCACTTCATGTTAGCGGATGTCTAAATAAACGTTTTCGTATTAGTAAACTCAACATTTTATTGTAATTTAAACTGGAGCAACTAGATGGTTTCCCCGCAATAACAATTTCTGGGATTATAAATATCCCGGTGGTCCTTCGAACACATTGGAAGCTCCCAATAATTTGTACGAAGAAACCAAACGTTGGTGCATCCAATTTGGCCCCGACATAAATCTTCTTAAGCTGTCCTATGTACAGAACCATGCCTTACATTAAATGGTCGTACGATTCCTTGAGTGCTACACCCAGCTTGCTTTTCAAAGCTTCCAGTACTTCTTCGTCCGACTGATGTGTTATTACACTTCGTGGACCGCCACGATCTACTGTTGCGGTGAAACAGCATTGCCAGTTTCCCATATTCTTTGACCTAATGGTCGCGTGACATTTACATCGATGTCGTCTATTAGGAATATTGTGAAACCTTCACAGAATTCTACTTTAGCCACGGTCACATGATTATTTTGACAATTTTCTCACAGATGTCGATGTAATTTATACTTATTTGCGCATGCTCACAGAATTTTGTACATAATTTTGTACATAATTCTGTTCTGTGTACGTGTTTTACAGTTTTTGTACAAAATTTTATGAATAGCTAAATTTTGCACAACATTCTGTAACGTGTCATACAGGCCTAAAATAAAAACTCTGCAATTGCAAACCAAAAACAAAACTGTATTAGCATTTTTTACTCAGAATTTCAAAGAGAACAACGCACCGTGCTATTTTTACGCCATTTTAGATGCACTCTGTATATTATGCAACATCGTAATGTAATTTCATGCCCCACGCCCC
This sequence comes from Limonius californicus, assembly GCA_014611495.1. NCBI lineage: Eukaryota > Metazoa > Arthropoda > Insecta > Coleoptera > Elateridae > Limonius > Limonius californicus. Next base: position 40,687 of record JABXWE010000158.1, read on the forward strand.
TAGAAAGCTTTATTGCTTCATTTAAAAATCCGGAACAACGGAGAAGGCATTCCCAGACAGTTGGTCATCTACTCTCTGGTCACATTAGTTGTACCAAAACTATAAACCCAAAAAGTTTAAAAGAAATCGCCTCTACGTCGGGGTCAATATATTAATGATGCTGCTGACTGACAGAATCTTGTAAAGGCAACGCCATTGTTTGTTACCGTTAGCTTTATAAAATAATACAAATAAAATATGTATATGGGTGCAAAAATAGAAAATTATACTAACTTATAAAACAGGTTACTTATTACACACACATAAGCTCATTTGTACGTTATTGGGGTACACGAAAAATAATTTACTTCCATTTTACGAAAAAGGTATATAAAAAGCATCCATGAGAAAAATACCCGAAGAGAAATTGCCGAATCAACTTTGGAAATGGATCCTAAACAGGAGAAGACGGGATGGCCAAGGACAAGATGGAAGGATATAATAGAACAGGCCATGGAAAAGAGAAATTTAAATGATGACGTGTTGCAATATAAAAATGAATAGCAAATGGATGCGACACACGACCAAGGGAGCTGCAAGGCAGTCGCTATATTATTATACAGGGTGTCCTTTAAATGCCTTAAAAGCTTCAGGTAGAATTTTTCCTTTATGAATGCTTAATACAAATCTTCAAAAAAAAGTAGGTATTTGGAGCTTAGTTTTCTTGTGCAAGAGTGTTAAAGTTCATATCTTTAAAACAGAATTTCATGGAAACAATAACGAGAACTTTAATGTTGCACGTATCTGCCGATAAGTGACTGACTGCCACTCGATTATGTAAAGATTAATATTGAGTTGACGCTCTAGTTGCTCTTCTGGAAGTACTGTTAAAAATGATAAATTTCGTAAATACTACATTTGACAACAGTGCAAGGCCATGGTATTGTGATGAAAAGTAGAAAATTTGTTTTTCGACATTTGTCAAAATGCTTCATGTAATGTCGGCCTACTAATTAAATTCTCCATAAATGCAAAGACATCGTCAACGTTGCCAAGTATAATATTATTTAAGTGTCTCGTGTGAGGAAACTAAGCACTATAGGAAGTTCGTGTTAGTGTTTTTGAGGACTGTATTTCTTACAGAAGAGTGCTACCTGAAGCTTTTAAGGTATTTAAAGGACACCCTGTATATATAGCATTTTGACTACTACTCGACAGCTGACATGGGGATAAAAATAACCTGATATGTATAATAAAAATTGCAAAACACCATGATTTGCATAAAACTAGATTTGAACTTGAGACACAAAAACAGACCTAAAATTAATCGACATAAATGTATAGCTACTGACTGTAGCTAGAAACCAAATGTCAACATGACAGGAAATTTTACTATGCATAAAACCAAAATAAATGGGTCAAAACCTTATTTTGTGACAAATGAACCAATTCGACAATATATCGCGAAAATCCCTACTGAATGCACATAAAATCCTATGTGAACCGATCAAATTGATCACTGGTTAACCAGTTTACCAGGAACAATTGCCGCTTCTCCATCCACAAAATGTATGAGAGTCTACTAATAAGTGTGAAGAGCTAAAAAAATCATGCATAATAGAGCTTGAAAAAGGTCAATTAGGTGCTTCAGTGTTCTCTATGAAAATGCCCTGCACTGCCATTTTAATCAAGGAAACACCGACTAAGTTCAAGTGGAACTAGAAACCACTAAAACATATTCCATAGAGCCCAGATCCACTGTGGTGAAACTATCATTTTTTGAATAAAGTAATGAAGATCCAAAATGTTGTTTAAAATTGACTTGTAATGTTATCTGAAATGGAATCTACTTCAGCAATCTGAAATATGGACAATATACATGAAGTAATAAACTAAATAGAATTTTGCCATGAAATTGTCCTTTATATTTGAATAACTAAATAACTTTCAGTTGTGAATATTATTTTTGAGCCGATTATTTTTCTTCTTTCTTTATCAATTCCTACTTTACCTTACGGTGTCGAGGTTGCCATTCATACATTCGGAATTAATTGAAGGTGATGGACTTGCATCGCCCTCCTCTCAACTACATTCGCTCTCTACATTTTCACTATTTGTGTTAATTGTATGAATAATGTTGTATGTGGCCCTATTATTGCTTCTGGCCAGCCAGTCGTTAGGAGAAGTGCCGTTAATTGTAACCCAACATCGAATGGTTACCGAGCTCGATACCAACCTTAGGAATTACAGAAAATTTTCTGCCTATTCCAAGGTTCGAACCGAGGACTTTGCATTGCGTGCCTAACCCTCTTACCACTGGGCTCCCGGGTATTCTTTGAGCTTATTATTATTGATTTTAATTTTTTATTTTAAGGAAAAAAACAGTTGATTAGTCCCATTTACGAGTTTGGAATAAGTAATTAACATAACTGGGAATATGATGTAGAGTCCTAATTTTTAGGTTTAAAATCCATTCCCATTGACCTTTTTAGTTTATTTTTAACAATATGTTTCCTTCGAGTACTTCAAAAATGTCTGTGAACCATATAATCAACTCACAGAACACATATTTACATAGATTGTTTAGTACGTAGATACTTACCCATTTCTCAGTTTTCTATTTTGTTTATGTGCAGTACGAAATATTTACGGCAAAAATCCTACCAATGAGAAAGACATACTATGCTATCATTATAGTTCCAAATCTAAACATTATAAAATTAGGATTGATTGGAGATAGTGGTTTAAATAAACTTTGGAAACTTTTAGTATTTAAGCCTTTATTTGTTAGATCATTAGCATTGGACTTCACTTGTTGACTTGGTGGAGCATTTATCTCCAGAGATATTCGTCAGCCAAGTTACTTTAGTTAGTTCAAGTTCTTATGGAAGATGCCAGCTTAGTTGCAAAAATACATGTCTGAGTGTCCTAAATACCGTGGTTTTTTTTTTAACAAAGCTGTTACCAGTTCGGCAATAGTTGCTATCCATGGTACTGTTAAATTGGAGTAATCACTGTGTATCGCACTAGTGGTGTCCATTTGCACCTCTCACTAAATTTAGGTGTTGCATATTAAGTTATTGTTCGTGTTGTCTGAGAACTGCTTTTTATATAGTTTTTATGGATTATTTGTTCACTGTCACTTGCTAGTAAGTCAACTGGTAGCTTCCGCTTCACTCTTGTATGTATTGATTTTGCCCCTAACCCATAGTGAATTGCACTGCTACATTGGTTGAGGTTGTCATAGAATTTCCTGGATGTTTTAGTTATGAATTCTTGTATAGTCGGGATGCTGGTTTCCCTGTGTAGTTGTATGTTTCTTACGAACCAGTCAGCATTTGTTATGATACGGAGCACTTTATTTTGTAAGACCTGTAATTTTTCGGGTTTGTTTGAGATGTACTCCAGATGCTACAGCTATAGGTGAATATTGGTCTGATTATTGTGTGTAGATAAGTATTTCACATTTTATCTTAAGTGGTGATTTTTTATTTAAAATTGTATACAGCATGCTGAGTCTTGTATACGATTCTGTTAGTTTAAATATCGTGGTGTTAGGGGTTTTAATTATAAAATTAGTTTTTAGTCAAATAAAACAAACCGGTATAAAATCTCAAATATATAACAATATTTAAGTTTATATTTCAAATATACGTATATCATACAATAAATCTTTACAATTTGTAAAAATAATTTCAACCATTTTAAGTATAAACTTAAATGATACAAAATGGCAGTGGTGGATGTACAAGCATAAACAAAATAGTATTTAATAAATCACATAAAACAACAGTATAAAGACTATTTTCATTGTATGGGTTGACAATATACAATGATTTCTTTTATTTATTCTTAATATTATTAAAAATAAAATCATATCTCTATTTAATCCTAAAATGGTTTTAAAAATATATGTTACCAACCAATACAATGTTAACAATGAGGTAGGTACCTTAATATTATTTTGTACATTTGTACATTACATACATACATAAACTCACCAACTACCTTCTAGTTATGATTCTTCAAAGAAAATCTCAAATATAAATAAGAGGTTTTATCTTATATTGTTTTTGAACTTTACAGTTTGGCCTTCAAGCCTCCCATTAGTTTATCCAGTTTCAATGCTTTCTGCATGTTACCACTAATTCGCAGCTTGCCTGTCATGAAAGCGGAAGCTGGTTTTAGTTTTCCTGAGAACATGTCGAAGAAGTGCTTGCTGTCCATTGTTAGTGTCGCATCAGCTTTCTGTGGGGGTTCCCCCTTTCCACATGAACCTGATCCGCTTTTTAAATCAATATACCTTCAACAAAAACAAACAATACAATATAATATAAATACAATATAATTCTCTTGGTATGTATATAAAAAATATCTGAATATACATGAAGTCTTAATTATACAATTATTCTAATTTTTTTATAAGAGGAATCTTACCATGTGCCTTCTTCTTCTCCGGTTACAACAAATTGGTAGACAGCTTGGGTGCTTTCAACTACTTTAGAACTCAAGGTGCTTTCAATTTTTTTAAACAGTCCTGCAACTTTTCCTCCTTCTACTTTTGAGTCACCTGCCACCTCCTTGACAGGATTTTTATCAACTACTTTCATGTAGTCTTGCTCAGTTGAAAGATTATCATCTACATAAAAATCATAAGCTAACTTATCTTTATATTTAAGATTGCAGACATATTGATCCAAGTCTGTTACTCCTGCATTTTTCAATACTACATCATCAATGAAGAACTGCCCTGTTGGTTTTGGTTCCTGAGTAAAAATACAGTATGCTGCATCAGCCACTATTTCAGGCTTTCGGCTGTAGTTTGCACTTGCATCCTTTCCCATAAGCATTTCCACAGCTGCTGTGTGAATTGCTAAAATACAAGCAGTTATAAAAAGTAACTCAAAAAACTATCTTCATATAAAATACAATCTTTAATTTAACGACCACATAGCTAGTAAGTAGAAAAATATAAGTATGAAAAAGTGAAGTTTGTAAGAAACCTAAAAAAAAAATAACTGAATTTTATACAGTGATCTGTTAAAAATTATGACAGATAGCTGATCAGATACTGGTAAATTATATTGGTAAAAGAGCACGATGGACACAAATAGATCTTTTCCTACTCTTTCTAAGAAATACAAACATCTTTGGTATTTTATATGGAAGACCATGTACATTTTAATTTCTAGACTGAACATGACACTCTAGGTCTATTGATGTATTTTATTTTATTAATGCAACTAAAATACATGGCGTACCATTTAAACTATAAAAGATACATGTAATTTCTCAAAAGCTGTAAGAGTTGGAAAAAGAGAATGAACTGCATCTGTCACGTTGTTTCACTAATACCATATACTTTTCATTCCTTAAAAGTTTCCAGGTAATTAATTAACTAACTATCTTTCAGATAGACATTTCTTGCTAGGTTATATACAATACAAAACATATCTTCTGTAAAATGAGACAAACTTTGATTGGGTAGTAAATTTAAACACTTACGTGATTTAACATGCTATGCAAAATGATTAACAGTCAGAAATGCGTAAGAAGAAAATACAAACTAATAGCAAAAAAAACTTACATGTTCTAGGCCACAAAGCATTAACAGAAATATTAAATGGCTTGAATTCTTCGTGCATACCAAGGACACACATCGACATGCCGTATTTAGCCATGGTATACGCTACATGTGGAGCAAACCAGTGAGGTTTCATACTTAAGGGTGGCGACAAATTTAAAATGTGAGCATGGGAACTCTTTTTAAGGTAAGGAAGACATAATTTAGATCTAAAAGAAAAAACAAGCATTTTAAATACTGTAGTAAAACTATCCAGACTTTATGGAATGGTAAGAGATAGAAGTTTGGGTAATTGCGACAAAAGTTGCCCACTTAGAAATGTAGTATACATTTATTTTTGTTTTCCTCAGAATATACATAGCTTACTAGATACACGTTAAAAACTACAATTGAACGTTGCCTCGAAACTAAATAATTACCAATACAAGGAAATACAGTAATAAAAAGTTGTAGATACTTGCTAGTATGTAAAATATATGTATAATAGAAACATATATTTAACATGGGTATTTGTATTTAACTCAATAGACAATTGATTTTTTTTAATAACACTTTTTAACAGAAAGAAATCAAGAGAAATTTACAAGTATAAGGAATCCGACAATTATCAGTTGTGAAAGTGCATTTACTTACATTAATAACTGTAGAGATCCTGTCTATTAAGTTTTATTCATAAGAAAAACAAAACAAATACGAAATTTATAAAAAATTAATAATCACATGATTAGTGGCTGTCATACAAATATCGTTAAGAAACATGTTTATACAGTATTTCAGTTTTATAATAGATATTTGACTTGCCTTGTATTTATACTGAATGCAAAGATTCACCCGGTATATCATAAAAAACACTGTCAAGCATCCATGTGAAGGTAAAAACAGCTTGTCTATTTTATGGTATGTTTAAGATCCTCGATATTTGCAGGTTGGTCAATTAAAATTGTGTTGGATTTCTTTCAGTTGATTACAGTGGCAAACAAAAGAATCATTGGATCCAATAGGCGATTCAAATTAACTTTTCCCGCGCGCACATAATCAGCTGTTTTAGGTGAAACACAGTCTCGCTCGCCAGCAGGTTGTAAATAAATCATTGCGCAGTGTAGTGATTTAGTGAATGTGTGTATTTTTTGTTCTTGTTCGATTTCGGCCGTAATTATGAGTGACAATAATTTATTTATAATTATTATTTATATTATATTATATTATTTATAATGCAGGTAAGTTTGAATTCGACAACACAGACAATTAGAACATTGTAAAAAAATTTCTGTACAATTAATAACGACTCTAACATTTTTAAACTTACTGAAACATGTAGGTAGATTTGCTAAAATTTCATCAAGCGTAGGAAAATAAATTGTAGGACTAAGTACTACGTACAGGACATTCAACATAGTATAAAATATGGTTTTACACGTTTGTGAAGATAAACCACCAAACAATATGCTTAAAACAACATACGACGAGTTATTTTTCAACTTAATGAAAGTCAGAATAATTCTATCCCGAATGGTTAAACGATCCTTAGGTCAATTATTTCAGTTAGGCCAAATATGTTCACTACTGCAACATTTCTAGCTCCCGCTTTTGGAAAATAATGAAAAGCTAGGTTACGGCACCTTTTGCTTTTAGAATCGCAATTAAACACGCAACAAAACGTTTTGTCATTGCTTTTCTTCTTTGGGGGAAACTCCATTCTTCAAGTTTTGACGTTTTAGTTGCTTAAATATATCTTATAATACACGAATGTACCTTACAATAATTTATTAAAACCAAATGATTATATTGGAATTGTCACTAGCGCCTGTGTTTCAGGAGTTCATCAGAATTCCGCCAGAGGGCGTATTGCTTAGCTTGAATCGCCTATACTGTTGTTTGCCTTTTGATACTGCTTTTATGAGAAGGAGCACCGTTTGGAGGTGGTGGGGGAGGAGTGTTTAATCACCAATAAAATACAAATAATAAACCTACTTTAACATCATTAGTCATTTGCATTTGCCAACAACAAATACACAACTCAACACTTCAAATGCAATAATGAGAAAACATTATAATTTTCACATTTTCAAATACTCAACTCTACAGGTTTTGTAAATTATGTTTCCTTGTTCCTGCTGTTAAAGAACATGTTTTTCTCAAATATGTATAGTTTTGAAAATAACTACCGCAACCTTTACATTACTAAAAGAAGAAAAAAATATGCTATCTATTGAGGCAAAAATCAGATCTTAAATCTCTCAAATGAAACAAATAATAATATAAAACAGATTTTTGTAAATAATACTAACAATTATCCGTAACTATCCTTTAAGGTTTTTTTTTGTTTCTCTACTCCCAAGGGAGCTATTTAATTTAAAAAAAATGTTCATAATGTAGTTTTTCACTAACGGTATGCTATGTACATTGTAGGGAAAACAATAATAGGGTTAAAGTATACTTCTAGGCAGGCAGTTTTTGTCTCATTTAACCAACTTTCTATGTCTTAACCATTTTGAAGATTCCTATAGTCTATCTGCTATAACAATCTATATGCTTATCAAAAAGCAAATAATCAGCTTTAAACTGCCCAAGCAAATATTAAATGAAAAATAACTGATACAATCTACAACTATATCTACAAGCTATTTATAATTGAAAAATAATGATGCTGAAAACATAAGACATTTAGATTTGTATGTAAGTTATAAGTTCTAAGCCATTTTATAGAATATGGTATTTAAATAAATAATGAGTTAAACCATTTTAAATTACCAAAGGCTGGCTTACATTCTAAACATACAGCAATTAATATCAAAGCAACTCAAAATGTAGAAATAAAAAAAATATAATTTGTTCTGCAGTAACATAAAAAAAATATCTGAGAAGTAAATAAGAAGGTGAGAGCTGTTATAATGTTTTCTTAAACACCATGTAGATTTTGACGATTTCCGTTAGGTAATCGAATTCTATCTATAAGGACAGTACTATTGCGAGTTAAATAATGGGTACAGTAGTTTTTTCCTATGTAAATAGGATTTTCATCAGAGGCTTACATGATTTTGTAATTAAAAAATTTAATTTGGAATTGTCACCATTGCAGTAAATAATCAAAATGTGGCCTATAACCTTTAGTTTTGCTAGGTACTATTGTATTTTTATTTAGTTAAACTGTTTATAATGGAAGAACTGCAGTGTTGGCATAATCGGAAAAATAATGATAGGTTAGGTTGTTATTTTCTTAAAGCAACCATGAAACATGATCTATGGCAGCCAGACAGATTTTACAACTAAACATAAAAGCAGTTAAACACATCATAATATTTTGGAATATTTTAATTAACAGAACCAACTTTAATTAAGAATGTTTCTTTGGACTTTCTCCTATATCTTATTTTGAATATCTCCAACATACATTTATTTGCTGAGCACCTATCACAGTAAAAGAACCAATACTTACACCAAAAATGTTCCTCTAGTATTAATACTATGCATTAAATCATATCTCTTCATATGCGTTTCCTCTGTCCCTGTTAATGATATAGCAGAGGCATTATTGACAACTATATCTATGCCACCGAATTTCTTAACTGCTGCTTCTACGGCTGTCTGGATCTGATTTTCATCACGAACATCTACTACACAGGCTAAACCCTTACCCCCAGCTTCCTCAACTAGAAAATACTTCAATGCAACATACATAATACCTTTCTTCTGAACAAATTTACCTTCTTTAACTGTTGTGTATATAGTTCCAGGTAATTTTGGATGCGGTTCGGCAGTTTTAGCAGCAACTACTATATTTGCACCATCTCTAGCAGCTTTTAAGGCAATTGCCTTGCCTATCCCTCTGCTTCCTCCAGTTATGAAAAGGGTTTTTCCTGCTAATTTGCTAAAAACAATAACGAAAATTATTTAAGTATATCATTAAAACTAAAAACACAAGATTATTTTCATATTTTTACTAAAGACACTTACCCACTGTTGATCATGTTGACGATTTTGTGTTTAAAATACGACTTTCATTATTACAAATATATAACAGTACAAAAGTTCGAAATTCTAAATTAACTTGAGCAAAGTCCACGCATCACGACACTTTTTAAACAATCTGTAAATACGTAGTCAACACATATTTGACATTTACCTTTTTTCGATTACAAATAGGTTATATCCGTATCTATTTAGTTAAATACACTCACCGGCAAAAAATATGGTCCAACTTGTATGAAGGTGAAAATTTGCCTCCAGTTTTCAAGGACAGTTGCCGAAGCAATATTTATTAAAATAAAATTAATAAATTGAATTTTATCTGAAATAAATAACAACTACCGCACTAATAACGTTGTAAATACCTAAAGGTCTTGTATATATGCTGTCAGTTGTAGTTAGGAATTATGTTTAGGTTAATTTTTTATTTATACACGTTCAGTAAATAAGAGCATACATTAATTGTTACTGCGTGCGGACCAATCACGAAGAGGAGGTGTTCAGGATTGGCGCCAAATTTAAAAATGTACACTAGTGCATGTTCTTGATTGCTCCTAGTTTCTTGTTGTCGGTCTCGTAAAGATCCCGCCAATTTTATAACTTAATGGGTGACGGATATCTGAAATAGACGGATAATAGACACTTCTTAAGTTTTGCTTTATTTTTGTAGTTTTACAATATATAACATTTATATGAATGTATATATTTAATATTGCGTAATTGTACAGTACATAGCATAAATATTTAATAAAAATAAAACATAATAAAAACAAACTACAAATATAAATATAAAACTTTAAACAATTAAACTGTCCTCCCTCCACCAACCCCAACGGACCAACCTTCCATCAACCAACTCTGTACTTAACTAAAATTCTGAATATTAAACACATGATTATGCAGTCTTTTTAAAGAACACTTACCGATTCATTTTAATTTTTTATTGGGGTAGTATGTCTGTAACTCGATTTTTCGTTTCTTGCTAATATCATTGTTTTTCTTTCGCTCTAAATTATTCTTGAAAGTTCTAAACATGCCCATATATTCCTGAAATGATTCCTCGTCTAGGTTCCTTGTATAATTAAAAATTTCCTCACATGCAATCTGTAAATATATTTTACCTTTGCGTCTAGTTATAATATTTTTTTAAAATATACCTCTCGACTTCTATCAAAATTTATACATTCAATTGCTTCATTATTTTTAGTCTTCTCATTTAAGTATTGATATAATTCATCCTGATAATGAATTTTACTGGTTGTGGGTTCTTCAACATGTAAAGCTTCATTTGCATTTTCTCTATCTAGAAGACCTGAAACAGACTCACTCCTCCCTGAAACATTCTTCTCACTCCCCCTTTCATACAAAGCTACTGCATGAATATGTTTACACAAGGCAGTTTTCACGGCATACTCTGGACATTCACAAGCATATCGATGTATACATACTTTACATTCATTACAATTCACACTTCTGCAATCCTCATCACACAATTCATTAAAAGAAACAATATAAAATTTCTCACCTGATGTCGTTTTCACTTGAAACTTACCCAACTCCACTATCTGTACCAAATTTATCATTTCCTCCGCCTTCTTGTGCGCCTTAGCTGTGGTTTTGTGCTGATAATTATTAGCATTGGGCCTCTCGCTGTTCAAAATCCTTTTCCACATCTTATCATCAACAAGTTCTTCTAATAAATCTAACAATTTTTCAACTCTAAAAATTTTATAAAAAAATTATTTAATTTCAGAAATTAAATTATGTTTCACCTGATATTTCGATTGCCATTCATTTTATTATGCTTCAATAGTTTATGCAAACTCTCAATCGCCATGTTGGTATTAATTCCAGCATTAATCCTATGACAATGAGCCCACATCATAATTCGACTATCACTCTTAAAATAATATCTGAAAACCCAAATAATTTACTATTTAACTAATATTTTTAACTAATAATTTTACTAATTAAAAATTTAACATAATAATCATACTGTTTCAGGTAATTTAAAAAATCAAATTCTTCTTCTTCTTCCAAATACTTAAAACATCTTTCCACTAAAGCCGTAAAATTTTCGACATTTGTCTCCTTCAAAATTTTTCTGAGGTCCATCTTCATTTTTAATTTATTTTCTTTCTTCTTTAGCTTTGATCTTCCTTGGATATTCCAGTTCTTTACAACATGCCAGCTACACAGTAGATGTCTAGGTTTTCTCTCAGTTTGCATCACCTTAGTCCACGCATTATAATATTTAGGGTCATCGTCGGTCATTATAAATCCCACTTCAATGTATTCTCCCATTTTTTCTCTTAATGCCCTAAAAAAAAACTTCTTGAATTACTTGGTCTAATCTATTGGAAAGCAAAAAAGCAACAGGGAATCCCATATTTTGATCATCTTAATTAATACTGTTGTCAAGTCCCAATTCCTTTGATTTGTCCCGTGAGTTCCGTCGATGCAAATTAGTCGTTTATGATCCCTTAATTTCTTCTCCATGACATTGTTCATAAAGCCCACTGCAAAATCTTCTTTATTCAAGTCAGAATGATCTTCACCTATATATAATGCATTAACAGATTAGTGTCCACCACCAACTAAAATATGTTACCCCATAAAAAAACTATAACAGATTAGTTCCCACCACCAACTAAACCATTTGACTCCAGAAAAAATAACAAAATTGTAACATCCCAACCGTGCAGTACCCTTACTTGTCAGTTTATAAACAAAACAATATTCAAAATGTTTACTTGCCAATTTTTTTGAATAAAAATGCCTGGTTTTTCCCTTCCGTATTCCATTCTTCAACTTTTAGTGCTGTAGCCAACATGTCATCTGCATCTCTTTTTTTATCTATATTGAATTTTCTAATTAAATATGTTAAATCTGCTCTTGCGATTAGATTTATTCTCTCCAGTTGATTATCCCTGATTTTCCTTGCATCCTGTAATATTCTCTCATTTGCAACTCCTGCCTTTAATTGTTCGACTATCATTTCCTGTTCTTGTTTCAGCAACCGCTTTGTTCTTAATTCGTCTTGATGTTCCACATGCGTTTCAATAAAGTGCACACTTACCATGCCTGTAAAATGTATAGCAGCTTAATAATTACTAATAGTCCTGGAGAAACTTTTACGAATTACCATTTGCTGAAAATTTTGCAATTATCCTTGATGGGCGCATTCCTGAAATTTTAATACTGCCGCCAGTCTTCATAGCTCTTTTGGCACAATTGCTTTGGAAGCCTAAATTAAAATATTTCAACTAATTATTGTTAATATTCATTATAAAAATTGTAACTGCCCTACCATGCGAATTACTTCGATTACAAATGTAATAAACAGTTTGACCACCGTTTGAACTTGTACAACTTCTGTTACATGCATAATCAACTTCCCTGTTTTCCTTGGTTTTCCAAGCTTCAAATTCCTCCTTGTTCCTCAAACTCAGATTAGATTGTTTGATACTTACACAGTGCACTTGTGTTAAATGCTTAATTAGAATGCCACAGCTTCCAAATCCTTCTTTTCTATCTTCCGGGCATAAAGGGCAATAATTATGTCGGTATGTTGTTTCCACTTCGCTGTTGTGTATTTCTTTCAAATGGCGATTCTTTGCTGAAACCGTACTAAATTTCTTTTGGCATACACCGCATACAAGTCTGCTGTCTGTAGATTGTTCCAAATCCATGATCCGTATCCTAACCTAGAACTTAACAATTTGATGTCAACAAAAATAATCTGATAGCAATGAAAATTGCTGATTTTAACGGTTTTGCTAGTAACACTGTAAATACAGATTGAGAAAACCCGCTGCGAGCAATGAAAATTGCTGGTTTTAAAAGTATTTCTGGTAATACACGTTAAGTTATAAAATTGGCGGGATCTTTACGAGACCGACAACAAGAAACGAGGAGCAATCAAGAACTTGCACTAGTGTACATTTTTAAATTTGGCGCCAATCCTGAACCCCACCTCCTCTTCGTGATTGGTCCGCACGCAGTAACAATTAATGTATGCTGTAAATAAGAAGTCGGATATATTTGAAAGTGACGGGAAACAGAATTGTTTAAAACCTTTAGTACGGAGCCGAATCATCTAAGTTTAGAATGTTTAGAATCTAGTACGGACACAAACCATAGGAGTGTGGCTGATGCGCCAAAGATGGTTTAAATGGAACATGAACATGAGATTTTTCATATATAGCTAGAAAAATCTCACCAACTTTGGCCGAATTCGAATCTGCATACCTTGGATCTAGTGCAAGTGCAAGTACGCTAACCATTAAACCACCGATGCCGGCGATGTAACTTTTAAGGGGCCCATACATTATCAAACAAATTGCGCAACAGATTGTTGCGCAACTGCATTATCCATACACTTGGTTAAAGTTTGTTTAAACGTACAAGTTAAAGTTACAAGTTGAGAGTTGTATGACAAACATGCCCTCAAGTGCTATTGCATCTATTATTATCGCGTATGCCCTAGGGCCTAGATGATGGCGATGATAACACCAGAAAACGAAAAAGAAAACAAAGAATTCGGATGAAAGAATGACTGAAGAAAAGGGTGATTCTTAGCCACGACAGTCTAATTCAAAAGCTGCAGTTATCACCCCCCCCCCTTGATTACAAAAATTGTTTGAGAATGGATTCTCATACTTTTGGAGAACTTTTGCAAATGGTATCTCCGCATATATATAAACAAGACACACAACTGAGAGATGCAATATCTCCTAAGCAAAGGTTGTTTGCAACTTTACAATATCTGGCACCTGGCCTTAGGGTACGCACACAAAGAAAGCAGGTTGCCTGCTTACTGGCAGTCGGCGCCTATAAGCGCCAATAATTAAGGGTGCTTTTAAATGTTCCCGCACATAGACAAAGCAGGTCGGAACTTGCAAACGCCGATCGGCACCGAGTATTTACCGGAATGAATTTTTACTTCTTGGTCGCTTATGGTCGGCATCGCACGTGCTCTAGAAAATGAGAAACTATCTGTGATTATGGATATTGAATTATTAATTTCCACAGTTTTCAAAAGAAACGCGTTGTGGGACAAGCGACTTAAATCCCACAGCAACAGAAATGTTATTCAAAATTTATGGAAGGAAATTTCTGACGAAATGGGAACCGAAGGCGAGTTTATTTTTATTAATTACAAATAATAAGATTGCTGGTATGGAATCTTTGTATAATAATCAGATTATCTAGGTATACAAATCAAAATCAGTTTTATTTGTACAATTACCTTAATTTAATTAAGTAGTTGTTAATTTCGACAAATTAAAGGATTATTACAAAAAAAGTTTTTAAATAGGTATATCCCTAATGGTTTTTGCTGAATTTGACAGTCTTCCAGTATCCTGATTGTTTTGTTTTCTTGTCACAATTTCTATATCAGTTAGGTGTCTTTCTAAACCTTCCCTATCAAAAATGGTGTTTTGTAAACACAAACACATTTAATAATATTGTCTGCAACAAGGATATCCGTTTCGATGGCTTTGGACAAGATACGCCATTTTGAATACAGGATCCCAAAAGTACATTCAATGGTTTTTCGCACCCTGGAGAGTCTGCTGTTAAAGTATTCTTCTTCGATAGGTAAATTTGCTCCTCCATACGGTTTCAGTAGAAAATCTAAAAGTAGGTATGCTTCGTCCCCTATGAAAACATACGGGGCCTTAATATTTGTTCCAGGTAGGTAAGAAGCCTCTGGAATTTTTATTTGCCCTGTGGTAAGTAGTGTAACGGTATTTTCGCCTAGGTTGTCCGCAACCCATTTCACTCTAACTTCCCTCACTACTTGGAGCATTTGACTTAGTACGCATGATTTATGTTAGTAAAACAGGATTTCCGGCGATTGACTCTCTGCGTCTGACAGAAAACGAACGTGTCGTTGAATTGGTTTCTCCCGTTAAGCGTTTCGCTTAGAGTTCATCTCATTTTTCTGGGAAAATCATAATTTATAACGTGATCATTAGTTGATTGTGAGATTACGTTATCGACAGTTATTGTCACTATAATCAACATTTCGTTCCTTTCTTGATTTTTGTCGTGTCAATCGTAGTTCCGATTGGTAAGTTTTCTTTGTCTTTTAAATTATAGCTGTCCTAACTTTTCCTTGTATTCGTAATTAGACAACTTGGGGACGGCGAAATTCGTCCGAAGAATTGGTGCCTTCTATGGAAAAATCTGCTGTTTGCGAGAAACTAGAATTCGAAGCCATTCCAGCCGTCGCAGCGCGAACACGTGCCGGACTCGAAGCTGTTTTAGGAATTTCCAGACCAGATTAACAAGAGAAGAGCAAATTTATTTTTAATTCTGATAATTTCGGAGTCATTGTAAATAATCTTGTGTTTTGTATGAACTTATCTATATTTTGGGATAGATAAGAACTACGTTGTAATTGTACAGAGTGTTACAACTACTTTACAGTCATAATTCTTTAGATTGTTAATTTGTACAGTGTGTTTCGAATTACTTTATTAGCGTAATTCATTGGTATATTAGTTTGTATAAGTATTAGCGTACATACACCGGAATTTCACTGTATATACAGCGTGAGTCAACAGGAGCGGTAATATTGCGTTTTGTTCGGGTTTCACAGCGAATTTTTGGATTCTCTTATCTATGCTGTACTCCTCGAAAGGCCTTTCGCGAATAGAGTGTAGGACGCGGTTTGAGGGCGTTGGTTTGGGTAGTGAAACGCAGTATTTTTACTGTAGCTCAGTCAGGTATTTTTGGGCTGTATTGAGTGATTGCACTGTTAGTTGTGTACCGATACAGGTTACTATTACAATTTTATATATTATTGTGCAAGCTTGGGTTTACATTTACATACTACATACTTATTTATTTTTGCTCATATTAAATATTGTTGCTGCAATTGTGTTTGTTATTTATTGTTACCTATCATCGTTTCTGTAGTAACGTATTAAGTAAGTAATACACCGTGGGTACGGCTAACCAATCGACATCTGCGTTAATGGTAGTGTATTTTATTATTAGCCGTTGGCGCCCTCTTTTCCAGGTAATTAACATAAAGTTAATTAAAATATTTATTCGAGATAAGCAGAGAACCGCCCATCTTCGATTGAGGTTCCGGGAGGCTATCATTAACAATTATTTACTTACTTAGTTAGAGATTATCAGCAGGCGTCACAGTAGTATGTAAAAATCTAATGATTGGAAGGTCCCGCCGTCACTCTGCTTTCCGTATCCACCTATGTCTATGGTAATTAGTTTGTAATTGGCATCAACTATCCCTTGCTGTACAACGGAATAAAATTTTTTATAATTAAAAACATTGACCCAGATTTTTTTGGAGAAATAATGCGGACATGTTTTCCATCAATGGCCCCGATTACGTGCGGAAAATTCCATGTGTTGTAAAAATCTTTAGCTATTCTTTTAAAAGTGTCCGTTGTTGGAATAGGCATATGTTCGGGTTGTAATTGTTCCCATAATGCCACTACAGTTTCAGATATAATCTTTCCTACGGTTGAGGCTCCCATTCGAAAAGAAAATGCAAGCGTCTTGAATGAGCAGCCTGTTGCCAAATACCTGTAACAAATCATGACATTATTACTATTTTCTTATTTAAAATACCTAGTAATTATTGACTAAAAAGTACAAATATTGTTTTTTTTTCAGAAACTGTTTTAAGAAAAAAATGGAAGTATTTGCGTAACCAATTTTCGGTAGAATTTGGAAAAATACCAAAAACCTGATCGGGGGATCCGGCACCCAATTACACGGTAAAATGGCCATATTTTCAATCCCTTCTATTTTTAAAAGACATAGTGAAAGCCAGAGTTGTTGGTGGAAATTGTACGACAACAGCAGAATCTACAGAGGTGGAAGAAAGCCAGGCTAATGAAACAGATATTGAGGTTTCCAATAACGATACAGATTTAGACGTAGATACATTGCAAAATGACGACTCTATTAGTGTACCAAGTTCTGATAAAACTGAAATTCTTGAGGTTAAAAACAAGAAGCACTCTTCACAAGGAATAAATAAGAATACGACAGCAATGAAAAGAAACCGCGATACTAATTTTTGGAACGAAGAAATGATAAAGATTGAGGAACAAAAATTACAATATTACCACGTTCGTAAAATTCCACCTAACGGAATACTTTCATTTCGGGGACGGGTGCAGCAAATCGTAGACGAATATGCATATGGACAAAACTCGACTTTTATACCCTCTCCACAGGTTTCCCCCTACTCTGGTAGTGCGTATTCTTCGTCGTCACTGTACTCTGCCTCAGTTCCTCAGATATTTGAACATTTACATTATAATAACACTACAACTCAGAATAATACATTATTAGCAGAACCAGAGTCTCCAAACGACCTGCTAAGTATTTAAGAAGTTCCAGTTGGTGATGTATTTTTACAAAATTTAACTTTTAACTTAAATTTTCGTTAAGGTTCCAAGCATATGCCATTATTTTATACTTTTGTTCATTTATACATATACCGTTTTTTTTTGTGTTTAATAAAACTTGAAATAAATAAATGCAGTTTACTTACCTAATGGTAATCACAAGTCTTTCTTCTGGAAGGATTAGCTGCTTGTGCCAATTACACCACGTTTTTGTTAACCGCATTTTAATTTTTTCCAAGATGTAGGTGAATGTCTCAAGGGTTATTCTCATATACTGAAAACAGCGTTGTTCGTGTTGTTTTAACGAAAGGAATAAATGGTGATATTCACCATAAACTTTTCGGTCTTGATTTACTGGATGTGTCCCTTGCTTCGTTCGTTGCATCCTTATTAGAAATATATTTTCCACTAACACAAAATCTTCCTCTGAAGATGAACTAGACATCTTGGTCAAACAAAAGTTGGTTTTAAACTGGCAAATAACCCGCGTTTATTGTGTACGCTTGAGATGACAAATAAGCGCCGGCTCTCGGCGCTGAGTAACCTGCTTTCTCTGTGTTCGTACCTTTACATACGAAGCTTTAAAGTTTGAAACAGTAATTGCTGCCCAACACTGGGAAAAATTATAATTCAGACGTTTGAAGTAATTATTAATGTGTTAATGAAGTACATCCAGGTAAGTGATTTATTTTTATTTATTTATTTATTCATAGAACATGTTGACAAAACAAAAAATAAACAACAAAGTAAGTTTTTCAACGCATAAGAAAAACATTTATTATTGAAACTAAGGGTCAGATAAAAGTTCTGATGCTTTCGTATAGCGGTTCCCATTGTTTTCCTGTTGACTTTGAGGTTGGTTTAATGATGTTTGTTGTGAACTGTATTGATATAATGACTGATCATGTTGCGATTGTGGATTGGATGAATATGACGAATGTCGAGAAGGTGTTTGTTAGTATGGTGATGGTACAAAAGTTGAGGTCGATGAATGTGGGCGTGTGTGTGGTTCATTTATGCTAACAGAGTATCGATGCAAAGTTCCTAAACGAGCTTCATATAAGATATCGTTTATTGCTTTCTTTGCGTGTATCTGTTGATAATTCTATGAATTCCAAAGCCCAATGTTTTGCCAAAACTTCCACCTTGCTGTTTGAAGTTTTAAGATGCTCAAATGCCATTAGCAACAATTCATTCTGTTCTTTTGTCTTCGTTAGCTATAGATGTGGTCTGCCTTTTTTTCTTTTTTGCTGAAACTGAAGGGGGTGATGCTGAATGGTCGACATTTTCCGAATTTTCAGTACCTGTTTCATAGACGCTGTCCTAGAATGAAAAAAACTGTTGTTAATTTAAAATTAATTAAAAATTAATTGCTTCCTTTTATTCATCTAACCCAATGACATGTGAATACACAAACAATTGTAACATTCTTTTTTTTTATTATAGATACTACAAAATGAAGAGGAGTAGAAGCAAGTAGCAAACCAATTTGAACACAAGTGGAATTTTCCTCATTGTCTTGGTGCGATTGACGGTAAACACGTTTTGTTACGGAAACCTCCAGGAACTGGTTCATATTACTTTAACTATAAACACACATTTAACACTGTTCTAATGGCCATTGTTAAAGCAAATTATGAATTTTTTATGATAGATGTAGGCACCAATGGACGCGTATCTGATGGAGGAGTGTTTGCAAATACAATATTTTGTAAGAAAATGCAACAAAATCAACTTTTTTACCGAAAGCAGATAATCTACCATTAAGTGACATTAATGTACCATATGTATTTGTCGCCGATGACTCCTTTCCACTAATAGAAAACGTTATCAAACCATTTAGTATAAGAAATCTAAGCAAAGAAGAGACTATTTATAGTCGGATAGTGGAAAATGTGTTCGGAATATTAACTTCTCGTTTTAGAATTTTCTTAAGTCAAATTAGTCTTGATCCAGACAAAGCTTCTATTGTAGTAATGGCATGTTGTTAATTGCATAATTTTTTACGGCGTAAGAACCCGGAATCATATTTCCAAGGAGGTTTGGACACAGAAAATGTAAACACGGGGGAAGTCATAAGTACGAATTGGATATCGGATAGTTTACTTTTTGCACTGGAAGTACCTCAAGGAAGAAATAGTACAGTTGCAGCGCAAGAAGTAAGACTGAAATTTTGTAGCTATTTAATAATGTTGGAGCTGTACCATGGCAAGAAAATGCAGTTAATAAAATGTAAACAGAATTAATATAAATAAAATAATACAAAAATCTAAGACATAAGTTATTTACTTACCTCATTACATCCACTTTCTGTTTCTTCCAGTAAAGTATCATCCATCGTTGAGATTCCCGGAACCTAGATTTCCTGATCTCGTAACAAATCTATGTCCGAGAAGTACCACAGACTTGACCCACATATTGCGCAATGCAGCGCTACACCCACATATACTACACAAAATATTTCACACATTTTTGAAACTAGTCAAACAATTGCGCAACGCATCAAACACTGCCATACATTGGCAAATTATTGCGCAACAGCATATACTGCGCAATTTATTTGATAATGTATGGCCCCCTTAAGAATTCGTTTTGCGAGGTCGCGACTGGTCCTTACCGATCGGTTGATACGGCAACTGGGACAGTTGGCTTACGCAATTTGAACAGAAAAACCCGGCAATGATATCTTAATGAAGTGGTCGGTGCTGAATTGTTAAAGTCAACATTGCAAACAGGTACTAGTTTTCGTCTCCTCTTCGT
Organism: Limonius californicus; assembly: GCA_014611495.1. Classification (NCBI taxonomy): domain Eukaryota; kingdom Metazoa; phylum Arthropoda; class Insecta; order Coleoptera; family Elateridae; genus Limonius; species Limonius californicus. The sequence continues at coordinate 61,375 of JABXWE010000158.1, forward strand.
ACAGAGCTTCATAAAAAAACAATTGCGGACACCTTCCGCCCTTTCCCCACATTTTCTACCGTACCCCTCTTCTTCCTCTAAACCCTTCCACTTCCTTTCGGCTTTCCTCATCCCCTTTTTCTTCTTTTCTTTCCCCTTAGCTTTCCCTTTTTCTTTCTTTCTTATATTCTCCCGTTTTTCCTCCAAATTATACCCATTCACTCGTTCTTCTCGTACTTCAACTGATTTTCTATTGTTTTTCTAATTTCCTCGTCCTTTTTCCTCATTTCCTGTTTGCCCTTCTCCCCGCTCCTCCTTGCACCTCCGTTCCTTTTACTTTCTCCTGTCAGTTTTCGCATTTTTACCTTTCCGCGCCATTCTGCCCTCATCACGCTAGCTGTTACTTGGGAATGTTGACGAAAGCTCCTACATTGTTACCGTTCCTTGTCACTCATTTTTGAAAAAGATATGATAACCATGTAAATATAATGAGTTTTGTATAAATCATGACTTGCTTTTTATAGAAACAAAGTGTCAGAAATCAGACATATTTTCTTTTTTGGTTAGAAATATGATTTACTATAAATTATCTGTACATTTACACAAAAAAAGATTTAAGAGCAGCTTGTACCTAAGTATTTTGCTTTTTCAGTTAAACCGTAAATACACTAATGATGCTTATTTTACTTCAAGAACCTTACTTTAGATTTAAAATAATGCGTTGTATTATTTTACTGTTTGCTGTTAGTTGTTACTCAGAAACAGCAACATTAAATGAACTAAACGAAGCAATAGATTTAACGTGGCAATTTGATAACGATACTGTTTATTGGACACATCCCATTTCGTTTTCATTTAGCAAAAGAATTGCAGAAGTTCGAGTAGATGGTGTTTGGTAAATTAATGATTCGAAAAATAAGAACTTTGTTTAATAACGTATACTACAGGGGTGAATCCTACGACTTCTGTGCTGGTGAACATGGAGGGACTTACTTAAGTGCTCCCTCTCATTTTAACAAAAGAGGATGGCAAGCGGGAGAGATACCATTAACTCGTTTAATTGCAAGAGGTGAAATATAACAGTTTTTTTAAATCCATGGCTATTTGCAAATGTTATAGGTATAATGATAGATCTGACAGATGAAGTGCAAAAACTGCACGGACGGGCTCGCCTTTTGCCCAAACACTTAGAAAAATGGATAGACAGACATGGAGATGTGCCTGAAAATTGTGTGGTGCTAACACAGTATAACCCTGATAGAATTCTATCAGGGTTATACTGTGGTGCTAATTCGGTTTGGATGGTCAAAATATTATTTGAATAAACGGTTATATTTAGGAATAGATGCTGAATATAATTTAAACTTTCCTGGTAACACCTTTATCAATATCGAAAAGTGAAAATTACTGATGTGGTACTTTGTATTTGAAGGAATATCACACACTGCAGCTGAATGGATTGTAGAATCCGGTAACGTGGTAGGAGTTGGAATAGACACTGCAAGTGTTGATCCTGGCGGAGAACCCAATTTCCCAGCCCAGAGAATCTTGAATTCAAATCAAATATACGTATTGGAAAATATTAACATTCCCCCGAAATTTCCCGGTAAATAAATCTTTTTATTAAAAAAAAACCAGCAATTAAATTCGGCATTTGCATTTCAATAAATGTGAATATAGTATTTAGGTATTTTAAAAACTGAGAATTACAAATGTATGAATGTGTTAAGAAATATCTTACCACAAGAACGACTGTATTGAAGGGGCTCATTAGCCTTGCTTTGATTATTAGGAGAACCGACAGTAACAACAAAAATATCGAAATTTTAATACATGTTTCCTTAGAAAGAAATTCTAAAACTATTACTATATTTTTAAATATTTGCGAACAACGTATGGCAATGCTATTTGAAGATCAGAGATACATTTCGGGTTTAATGTAATTTCAAACTGTTAAATATGAATCAAATATTCAATTTACTGTATCTTATTAAATATAACAGTGAAAGTTCAATCTGTTCTCCAAACAATTAATAAATTGTTAAATAAACTTCATAACGAAGACTATTAAAGACAATATAAGACTATAAAAAAATCACCTGAATAAACAGAAAATTACCTTTTCGGAGACAGAAAAACTATAAATAAAATCTAGTGACATCGCTGCCTTTAAAGTAACAATACCCTCATCTGAGGAAAATAATTGTTACAACCCTGATGCGTGGCCAAAATACACCATTGTCAGAGCATTCAGCTAACCAAAAAATTTTCGGGAGAAAACTGCTTTGCCCAACAATTCATAACAAATTTTAACAATCATTTTCAAAAGGGTTTCAAAATACTTAACCTGAATGTGCAATCTTTAAATAATAAGATTGATGCAATTGAGGCACTGTTAACTGATTTAAACGTTGACATAGCTTGTCTGACAGAACATTGGATGTCAGAGGAAGCCATTAAGAACTTAAACATAAAAAACTACATTGTGTCAGCATATTTTGTAAGAAAGAGAAGCAACCATGGCGGTGTATTAATTTTATCAAAAAGTAAATACACAACAAGGAAGATTGCAATTGTACATTCCCTTGCAGTAGAAGACAATTTTGAGATAGCTGGGATTGAAATATCGCAGTTAAATTTTATAATTTTAGGACTATACAGCTCTACATCTAAAACATCATTGGCGGATTGTAACTCTTTTATGGAGGCCTTACAAATTACATTATATCTAGTAGAACAAAGATACCACGATAAACAGGTATATATCGCCGGTGATTTTAATATCGACACATTGCAAGAAAACAACAGGACCTGCATCTTTCTGGGTCAAATGCAGGAATTTGGATTCGTCCCGGCTTTTAGCGAAGTTTCCAGAGTAGGGATAAGTAAATCAAGCTGCTTAGATAACATTTTTACAAACATAAACAAAAAACCTTGGGAGAAATACACCATAGATCCTCATACAGAGAAAGTTAAAAGTATGGAGACACCGATTTGCTGCCGTTAATATTCATTTTATAAGAAAATGTTCAATACAAAAGCTTTTTATGAAATTTTTATCTACATATTGATATACACGAAAAATTTTGTTATTCAATTGTTTTTGAGTTATGACTTTACGCGATATTTTTTTAAATGGCAACCTATTAATGTTATACTACTATTCGATAGAGAATTTTTTTCTCTATAATGGTACCTATAAAAATTTTTTGGGTTTGCATAACATTTCTTCGAGAAAATGCTGGTTAAAGTTAAATTATTTACAATTAATTAACTTCCAAATTCGTAAACGATACAGCCATGATAAACAAAAGCGAAGCTATAAACAATGGCGATATCAACATTTTTTTCTTTGTTTACGACACATTTTTCAATTTTGTGCAATTTATTGCTGTTGGCATTAGCAATGGTACAAGATGTTTGTAATTTACTTAATGATACGCATCCAAATAGAAATCCAATTTCTAAATCTGTTGTTGGTAAAACTTTACAACGTTTTGAACAAACGGGTAGCGTTAAAAATTTACCAAAGAGTGGTAGACCTAGAACATCAATAAGTGATGATAAAAAACTGGATGTTTTGTTGGCTGTATCTGAAGATCCCCATTTACCAACCAGGCAATTAGCGATCAATCTCAATATTTCACAGTTTTCGGTTGTTTCAATTTTAAAAAGTGAAAAGTATAAACCCTATAAGGTACACCTTGTACATGAGTTGATGGGAGGATGATTTTGATAGGAGACTCCAATTTTGTCAAATATTTGCAATAATAATGAAAATTTTGTCAACAATATTGTTTTTTCTGACGAAGCTACGTTTTGCCTTAATGGTGAAATAAACATACATAACTGTAGATACTGGTCATCGGAAAAACCTAATTGGGTTGTGGAACACCATACGCAGGATCCTCAAAAGGTTAATGTTTGGGCGGGCATTCTAGGGGGTCATATTATCGGTCCCTTTTTCATCGATGACAATTTAACTTCGGCTCTGTATTTGCAGTTATTACAAAATCAAATTATACCTGCTTGTGCTACTCTCTATCCCCATGAAAACAATGGATAATCCCCAATAACACTATCCAGCAAGATGGCGCTCCACCACATTATGGTGCAAATGTTCGTCAACATCTGAATCATGCGTTTCCAAACAGATGGATTGGGAGACGAGGAAACATTGAGTGGCCAGCCCGTTCGCCGGATTTAAGCCCTTTAGATTTTAGTTTATAAAGATAGGCCCAATAACATAGAAGATTTAAGAATCCGAATTACCAGAACGATGGAACAAATTCCCAGTGAATTCTCTTCGGGGATTTGTAAATCGATTGGGTCATTGTCAAATTGTAAATGGAGGACAGTTTGAACATTTAGTTCGCTAGAATTAAGTGTTTGTTCGTATTTATTTATAATTTACTTGTTTTTGTTAATGTTTTTATAGTTCGTAACATCATTGTATTTTTTTGTCGTTGTTTAATTTAGTTATTAATTTCTTTCTAACAGTAAGATTTTGATCCACAACATTATTGCAAATAATTTTTCATAAAATAAAAATATTAAACTCGCTCGCTTTTGTTTATCGCTTCGCTTTTGTTTATCATGGCTGTATCGTTTACGAATCGGGAAGTTAATTAATTGTAAATACTTTATCTTTAACCGACATTTTCTCGAAGAGATGTTAAGAAAAACCAAAAAATCAAAAAATTTTTATACCATTATAAAGAGAAAAAAAATATCTATCGAATAGTAGTATAACATTAATAGGTTGCCATTTAAAAAAATATCGCGTAAAGTCATAACTCAAAAACAATTGAATAACAACATTTTTCGTGCATATCAATATGTAGATAAAAATTTCATAAAAAACTTTTGTATTGAACATTTTCTTATAAAATGAATATTAACGGCAGAAAATCGGTGTCTCCATACTTTTAACTCTCTCTGTATATCCGATCATAAAGGACAGGTACTGGTTGTCGATCCAACCTTTCGGCAAGCAGTATGTTATAGACAAATTAGGCTTCTTACAGCAGAAAAGTTAACCACGTTTCGATGTAATCTGGAGATGATTAACTGGTCGACTATATATACAGATCAATCAGCGGAATCGTCGTTTGAAAAATTCCTCGAAATTATAAATTACGAATTTCATAATGCCTGTCCCACAAAGAAGATTAAAACTAAAAGCAACGATAAAAATGCGAGTAAATGATACACTGATAATCTAAGGAACATGAGAAACATATTGGATAGTTTAGCTATGATTTCTGAAGTTACAAAGGATGAAACCTCAAAAAAAGCTTACAATACATTTAAATACCACTACAGAAAGCAAATAATTCAAACAAAAAGACTTGCAAATACGAGATACCTATGTTGCGATTCAAGAAAATAAACAAAAGGCTCTTTGGAAGCTAATAAATAATGAAAGGGCAAAAAATGTAGCCAAGATCATGGAAACAGAAACAAAAATACCAATTGAAGAATTTAACAATTATTTTTCCGAAATTGGTAAAATAATATCCAACAGCGTCAACTCCTGTACAGATCCAAGTTCTATCTTAAAAATATTAATAGGTAATAAAAAACCTGTAAACTCTTTCTGCTTATTCGAAGTTACAGAAGAAGTAATTGATATAGCAAATAACATAAAAAGTAAGAAAACACAGGACTGCTATGGATATTCTAGTATAATCTTAAAAGCCATGATAAAATCGATTGCGAAACCGCTGACTTACGTAATAAATAAATGTCTTTCTAATGGCATATTTCCAAAAGCATTAAAAATTGCCAAAGTTATTCAAAAAAGGTGATGTGAATCAACCGGAAAACTATTGGCCTATATCAATTCTCCCGAGTCTTTCAAATATATTTGAAACAGTTCTTAAAATTAGACTCGTGAACTATTTCGAAGTCAATTCTTTGATTACATGTCAACATGGTTACAGGAATAAACGATCAATAATAACCACTATTATAAATATGCTAGAAAATATCTTCGAGGCTATGGATAGCAAACAACTAACACAGTTGGCCAGTTGCGACCTTAGTAAAGCGTTTGATACAGTGCAATCGAGAACTATTACATAAACTTGAGTACTATGGGATACGAGGCTCATGCTTGGATCTCTTTGAATCTTATCTGCAAGACAGGTATCAGTTTGTTTCTATAGAAGGAAAATCTTCTTCGCTGAAACAAGTATCATGTGATGTGCCGCAGGGTTCAGTTTTAGGCCCCATTCTATTTATTATTCATATAAATGATCTCCCGGCAAATAGGATCGCGAATACTTCGTGTATCTTTGCAGATGATGCTACTTTTGTTAACGTAGGAGTTAATATTGATGTGATAACAAAAAAAACAAACAAAAGCCTAATGCAAGCTGAACGGTGGTTTACATCAAACTAACTCAAAATTAATCGTGACAAAACACAAATAATAACTTTCACAACTAATAAAGGACAAAACGAAGCAATGAAATTTTTAGGCATATATCTAGACAGCCTTCTGAACTTTAATTCACATATAAGCCAACTGCACAAAAAACCTTGTAGTGCGGTTTTTGTCATAAGAAGAATGATGTCCATAGCTACCTACTATTGAAGCAGCCAAAACAGCATACTATGTTTGTTTTCATTATCTGATTTCTTATGGTATAAAGACAACTTAATTATACCATTTCATAGGGTCAAGATTACCCAACAAGGTATTAATCATAACTGTATCAAAATATATAACAGTTTACCAGAAGATTTAAAAGTGCTAGGACCAAAAACTTTCAGGGCAAAATTGAAGTCACTGCTTGTGGACAGAGTCTGTTACACTATCGATGATATATTTTTAAATGTATACCTGTATGTATTTGTAGCTGTTATTGTTATATATAGGGAATTTTTCTTTTTAGTAGACATAGCCTATGTATACTTTTAAAAGAAACGCGTCAATTTCGCCTATTGTGTATGCAACCAACTATACCGACAACTAAAAAACAGGAGCAATCGTCACTGCAGCTGTGAATTATTTGAGTATGAAGGTTATGTTGATGCAGTGTTTATATTAAATAAGTATTTCATCCTGTATATAGGACACAGATGATGACTTTTTTGTTAAATGCAAAAATTGACAGGGTGATGTTTCCGTAAGGTCCGTGCACATTATATTTCTTTTGTACAAAACACATACATCAGCGGCAAAGTGGTGTAATGGTCAGCATAGCTGCCTTACAAGCAGTTGATCCGAGTTCAATTCCCGGCGATCGCAAACTTTTTTTAATTATTATTATTCAACGTAGCATAAAATATTTCATTTCATTTCTTCGGTTAAAACATGATTACTTTCAGTTTTTATTTTATGGGGAAATATTACGCATCCCTCTGATTTAAATTTTCTAACAATTGTTTGACACTAAATAAAGATTAATTTTATTTTTTAGCATTGAACTAATTTGATTGCTGTGGTCACAGCATGCTTGAGTTGTCTGTATAGTTGGTTGCCTACACAACAGGCGAATTTGAGGCGTTTCTTTTAAAAGTATACATAGGCAATGTATACTAAAAAGAAAAATTTCCTGTATATATATTATGAGTATACGTATATTATGGACGAATGTATAAAAGTGTAAACTTTTACAACATTAATATATTCTATTCTATTCTATAATTTTGCAATGACCATCCACAGTGTTGTTCTCTACTTACAACCTAATTTGAAATTTATGAAGATTTATTTTCTTTTAGAAAATGGTTTTATGCTTCTTGTAATGCCTATGAAAGTGGCAAAAGCTAATGGTGCTCCACTTCGAATAGTAGCTGTACCATTTACAGTAGGAATTATTCCATCAGACTTGATAGTTTCCGCAACTCCTTTGTATGGTCACATTATTGTTATCATTTCTAGTACTATATTGTATATTTTGTACTTACCTCTCTTTGTAGATTAAATGCTTTTCTATTAATACGTTTAATTTTTAGCAATAAAAATATTAACTACCACTCAGTTTTTAAACTTTAATAGTATTTTATTACAACTTAAATAAATATTACTGTACAATTTTGCAACTCTTAATTTTTTCCTAAATCTTCAATCCATATTTTTTTTATAAAACGTTTACACACGGTTATAGTACACTTTAAAACATAGTTTAAAAATACAAATTAACATTACAGTTTGGTTATTCATATGACTTTACATGAACAACACCGATCAACACAATATATAATATAATGTACAATTTTGTATCATGTAATTCTTCGTCCTTAAAAATAAAACCAAAAATTTCACTTTATATTTACATTTGTACTACATAATAATTTAATTGTAAGAAAAAAGTATAATATATTAAATATAACAGCATTAAGATACTACTTCGGTTTTCTTTTTCGTCCAGATTTTCTTAAAGTTTTCCTCTGTGGGGCACTTGACAAAAAAAAGTTTCTATATATATTTTTATAAATAAACTATATGTAAAAAGCATTACATAAAATCGAATTACTTCAAAAATTTTAAGCTTCATACTCTAATCATTTATCCATTGGCAAAAGAGGCTTATTCAGAAATTAAGGACTATTTAAACATTCCCGCCAAACGAGGGGTGCAGTGGGGGTGTTTTAGCAGTTAATGAGCTGACCACACGTCACTTTGCCGTAGATCTGTCATCGTATTCCGTTGTATAATAAAGCGCTAGAATGAACACTACGATTGAAAATCCCGCCAAATGGAAAGCGCACGCTAAGATTTGTTTCTCCGGGCTAAAAACGAAAACGTTGCCGAAATTTACCGTCAAATATGCGAGGTTTATGGTGCAGGCATCATGAGTAAAGGAAAGGTTAGACACTGGTGTAGGAATTTTAGAATGGCCGAACAAACGTGGACGATGAAGAAGGAAGTGGAAGACTTCAATCTTGTGGAAACAGTGGACAAGGAAATTCATGAAGATTGACGATTCACGATTTCGGAAATTTCACATGCAGTACTGTACAAGGGCGTATCTAGGGAGGGCAAGAGGGCACAACTGCCACCCCTTCCAAGGTGGAAAAAATTTAAAATAAAACAGAAAAAATATAAACAACAAATTTCTAAAAAATTGATTAATAGGTTGCTTGTTGGTTTGTCAACATTTTGAAAGAAACTAATTACGAAATAGAGACCCTCGCGCCATCTGTTAAAAGTCACAAGAACTACAACTGTACGTGTATTATACACTTTGTAGATTTTATGATAAGGAGCTTTCGAGAATAATCTCGTCTTATTTCACGATGCATCAACAACGGGAATATTCCACAAGCTATTTAACTCGTACGTAAGAGCGCGCGTATTTCGGTTAGAGTCAGTGCAGTTAAGTTACATTCACACAAGCGTCACAAGCGTGTGCAATTTTTACGACAGTAAAGTTTGCTGTTTTACAATTAATTATACAAAAATGCATATTAGAAAGTTTTTTGGTAAGAATGGTAAGTATTGACGTTTATTTGGGTATCTACGTTTGCATGTGTTATGCCACGTCCACACCAACATTTAGTAAAAGTTATATATTATTTTTTGCAATGAACTTAAAACAAAAGAAAAGTACCAGCAGCAGTAGCAGCGATGAGGGCAAGGAAGTACAACCGCCCTCTGCTTCAGACACTGCGACTGAGAGGCCTTCTTCTATGGTTCAATGACGGTTGTCATGAAGATGATATTGGAAATATCGTCGGTCTGGCGACCACTACGCCGGTTGATACGAAAAAATATCTGCTGGACAATGGCTGGGTACCTTTCAAGAACTACGATTTTGCAGCAGATACCAAATACCTCAAGAGGAAATTCAATCACCAATGGCTGGATACATATTCACCATGGTTAGCTTACTCAAGGCGACTGAAAGGTGCTTTCTCTAAATATTGTGTGTTGTTTCCGCCGTCAGCCAGCATGGTGAGAGATGGTTGCGGTTCTTTCAGAATCAGACCTTTCACTAAGTATAAGGACATGCACGATTATTGCAAAGCACATGTGCAGACCCAGGGGCATAAGGTTGCAATGGAACCTGCAAAATCATTCATGGAGGCCGTTCCAGTGGACGTCCTACTTCAGCATTCTTTGCAAAAGTTAATAGCAAAAAAAACAAAAAAGCAGTGTCCTCAGTTGTTTCCTGCGTCATTTTTTCCGGCACACATGATTTACCTTTCAGAGGCAAAAATCTGGATGAAGGCGTACTTATAGACTTAGCCGTTTACGCATCGAAGCAGATGATTCACAATTATAAAACACCATTTTCAGCATAGACCGACAAACGCGTCATATCGAGCACCTATCATACAAAATGAAATAATTGATCTATGTGGCACTACAATCAGGGAACAAATCGTTACAAGGATTAAGGAAGCTTACGCTTACAACATTCTGGCTGACAAAACCGCGGATATTTCGGACAAAGAACAGCTGTCTATTGGTTTACATTTTTTCGATGATAAGGCCAACACAATCAAAGAAAAATTTTTAGGTTTTGTAGAGCTTGAAACGCTTGATGCCAAAAGTATTGCTAAAACCAGTGAAGATTTTTTGATAAATTTCAACCTAGACTCTGATCAGTGTGTGGGGTTAGGCTTCGACGGATGTTCCACCATGTCTGGGAAAGAACGGGGTGTGCAGTCGATCTTGAGGCAAAAGTACAAAAAAGCCTTGTATTTCCATTGCTCCTAGCACAAACTAAAGCTCGTTGTGAACGACTTAAACGTTATCCCAGAAATTCGAAACTGCGTTGCAACTATCAAGGAGATAATCATATTTTTTCGCGAGTCAGTCTTACGACGCAGCTTATTGCGATCATTCCTAAATTGTGTGAGACTAGATGGTCGGAGAAGTACAGGAGCATCCGTGTTTTTAAGGATCACTTCGTCGATATTGTTGAAGCATTAGAGACATTCGCTGAAGAGGGTAATGCGGCAACAAGAAAAAATGTATATTAAATGCATGCAGCGGCGTGCAAATCTTCATTTGTTGTGTCAGTAGCATTAATTGCGAATCATTCCTCTATACTGGAACGCGTAGCAAATATACTTCAATTGAAGGCACCTACCATACTTAAAACTAGTTAAAACGCATTCAAACTATTCTCGTCATGCTAAGAAAGCATCGGGAAGATGCGGAGAACGTCACAGCTGACGTTTTGAAAGAAGCAGGCGACATTGCAAAGCATTTGAATATTGATATAACCGCCACTAGCGTTGCTAGCCGGCAAATCCATAGAAGCAACCCCCCCAGCCGAAAATCCATCCGAATTTAGGAGTTAGTCTCTAATAATTCCTTACTAGGATTCCATCATATCATCTTTAGAAGTCAGATTTATTGCAGACAAATCGCCTGCATTTTCATTGACACATTTCCATCCGAGTAACATGAGTTTCATTGGAGGAATGGAATGAAAGTACTTCATCTTGTGCAACCTTTTACAATTTGGAAGGCATCGAAGGAGAAAAGGAATTTGAAATGCGCTACTGATTTTGTTTGCACAGCCCTGCACAACAAGCACTATAGAGCGTTCATTCAGCTCCCTTCGCCGAATTAAATCATAGCTTAGAAGTACTATTGGTGAAAATAGGTTAAATGGGTTAGCCATGCTAAGCAGTCATCGTCAATGAATTTTCGCAAACAAGGAACAATTAGTGGAAGCTGTAGTTAGAAAATTTGCAACTAATCTTCGGAAACGACTGTTCAAAAATTAATTTTATTAATAAATAGTGTTTTTCTTTTGTAATTGTGTATTATTGCATGACCCCCCCTCCCCATGAAAGAAGTTGGATTCAGAAAGTTACCCCCCTTACATTTTGAGCTGGATGGGGTATCCAAACCATGCAAACCAAGGGCGTCTTGGTACAGTATGAAATTGTCACGAACAAACTACAATATCATTAAATTTTGTGCGAGGTGAGTGCCAAAGATGTTGACGGATATCACAAAAATCACTGCACTGACTTTCCTGCATCGCTGCAAAACTGACGATGATGAGTATCTGCGTGTTCCCCGAAAGCCAGAAAGTCCAAGCAAACTTTCGAGAACCAAAAGCTTATGGCTACTGTTTTTTGGGACAGGAAAGGTTTTTGTAGGATGATTTCCGCGAACATGGTACGGCAATTAATGCAGATATGTATTGTGAGACTTTAAGAAGGTTGAGAAGGATGATTCAGAACTACAGGCGAGGATTGCTGATCTCTGGAGTCGTGATTTTGTACAATTACGCCCGACTGCACGCGGCGACTCGCACTGTGTAACGTATTGAGCAATTCAAAAATTTTTTTTATTGATCCTCCATACGGTACCGAGTGATTATAATTTTTGGGCCATCTTAAGAATTTTTTAATAACTGTTTTCTCTTAACCTTTCGTCAGAGATGGCTACTGTCTATGAAGAAAGTATACAAAAACTTGAACCGCGATGTGGTAATTGTTTACATTCGAACGATCACTATGTAGAGAAATTGTTCAGGAGTGTATCTAAAATTTAAACACAATACATTTCCTTTTCTATTTTACATTTTTTTGTTTTATGGTTAATTGGCCCTTAAGATCCGAATAAGCCCAGTAGTTACAAATAAAAAAAAATTTGTATCATTCTGAATCAATATTATTGTGGAGCAGCAAAAAAATTATGGAAAAATTTGGTAAAAAATGGTAACCAAATAAAATAATTTTTACTTTCTTAAATGGCCAAAATGGCAACTCATATCACACTGCAATTGGTATTTTAAAATTTGTACATTTCCAACTTTCATAATATGATCTAAAAAATTTGGTTTCCCTTGATATTCTAAATTTGTTTATTATTCAATAATTAGGTAATGTAAAATGTAGTACTTCTTCAAACTTAAAAAAACACTTTAATTTCCTTAATGTACTACATAACAGTTACAAATCTACCCAACAGTTTTAAATCAAAAACGGGAAAAACTCACTCTGAATCTGAAGAACTTCCTGACACCACATTTTTGGACCTTCCACGTGTCCTAACGCTTGTACTAGAACATCAAAAAATTAAATTAACAAAGGAATATTTCAATTCATTTTGAATGAGGTTGTACGTACAATGTCGTCATAGAGAAAAAACTGCAAAACTAACAAAATGGAAACTCACTTGGAATCTGAAGAAGTTTCGGAGCTTCTTATTTTTCTGGGTCTTCCTCGCTTTTTTGAACTGCCAGTGGAACTTAAACTGTTGGAGGGCGAATCCGTAGATGGTGTTTGTATGGTTAAATCGTCCTCTATCAAAACTTCAATCTACACAAAAGACCGTATATGTTAATCTCCTTTAATCAAACTTCAATTGTTATTGTTTATTGTTTTGTCATACTAATAAAGAAGTAAATATAATATTATTAATAATTCCAACAGGCTTTGTTTTATTTTAAGCTTTAAACGCATATCAACATATGATATGTTATTATATAAACTACTCAAAAATGAATAAGGTTATTGTAATATAAAGCATATATGTTTATATTTGGCGGCTTGTTATGTTCGTTTCAGTTTTACCGCTTAGCCTTTGAAAGTTCCCATTTGACGTACTTGTGTAATTCTGGATTTGCCGACAAAAGGCAGTTCCTGGAACTCTTCGCTTGCAGATGCGCCGGAAGGCACACGTGAAAGAAGATTGTTCTAGAACAATTTCCTTGAGTGGCAGTTTTTGCGGCCAGGGGAAGTCAGTGGGCGCTAGCCTCTGGAAGTAAACGGACGTGGTTTTTGGAAACCGGGTTGTTGGCTGCTTTCTTCTGCTAAATGAATTTATCGTTGTTTTTTGCCTTAGGCAAAAGAATCTCAACTTGTGTTGGGTTAAATATATTAGCAGAGTGTCAGCTTTTTGTAAGGACAATTCGTCACGTCGCAATAGAAGCTTTCAACCTCGTGACAGTCTCCTTTGAGCCCTTGCAAGTGACCACCCTGTACAGCGGCGGAGTTTTTGGCATTTGACGTTCCCGTCCTTCTTTCCTTCGTTAAACAAAGTCCAGACCCATAGCGTTGTGTCTCCATCGTCATCCAATCTTCAGGGGTGTGCTGCGAATTTTTCCTGCTTCCCGAAGAGCCTAGGAGCACCCCAATTATGCTTCTTTCTCTACTCCGTACCAAAGAGAAAACTAAGGTAAAACTTGCCAATGTCCTGTACAGTGTCTGTTTTTTTCCCTGTTTCCTTAAAGACTAAGAAATAGAACAGTTTAGTTTTCTTATAATGTTAAAAGTGAGGCAACTTTCAGTTGCCCAGTGTTTCATTATTCGTTTAGGTTAAAGTTAATTAATTTCTGTAAACTCGAACGTCCGTGGCTATGTAGATTTGCTCATTAAAGTAAATGCCGCAAGCCACTGGCGGCAAGCCTATCTTGTCTGAACGTTCAATCTTTCTTCTGTGTATAACTACAATTATTACCGTTTTGGATATTTTCTTGTACTATGTGTATTACCAATTTCAAACAGCAGTAGAATTATATTTGACTTCAAATTCACCATATTTTTTATTTCTTTGTATTTTTATTGTGTGAATGAACTTTATATACAGGAGGAGGCACAATAAAGGTGAGTCCGATTCCCGTAAGCTGCTGGCTTCTCGGCCTTCCACGAGAACCTGCAATCAGCTGTGATTTGGAAGGTGGCGCCCCCTAATTTCCCTCCCGTAAGCGTTTCTACTCCTCTGAGCTAAGCCGAAGGCCTTTTCAACCTTTCCTGTTGCGGGTCGACGACAAAGCTCGTTTGGCAACAGGCTAATGGTCGTCTATTATTGATAATTAGAGCAAGCGGCAATGTTTGATGTTAAAAAACAAAAAACAATCGAATCCAGTTGCAATTGTTTAACCGTATTAGTGTCAAGTCGAGTTTGTGTGTTTGATTAAATAGTCTTTCCTGTCTTTTTTGTTCATGGTTTTTTTTTCTTAATAATAAATAATAATGCAGAGAAACCATTTAACAGTAGAACAACGAAATTTAGCCGTTGCTATGCACCAAAGAGATCGGCAGGTCGACATTGCCGATATGTTAAGAACCACGCAGAGCGTAATTTCACGTGTCCTTTCGCGCATTAGAGAAACAGGTACGACTTCTATGAATCATAAAACCTGCTCCAAGCATTCTATTTTCTCCTCCACTATTAAAGAATATATGATTTTCTATTTGTACTACACCATTGCGTTTCTGCAAACGCTACTATGCTTATATTTTAAATGTGAAGAACTTCTGTCAAATTCTTCAGTGCTGCCGCTTCGAAAGTACCTTGAACATTCCAAGTCGCAAGCATAATCATATTCTTGTCTTTCGCCTTTCCTTCATCTTTTATTGTTACGTTTTTTTTAGTTGTTTGATCTAGGATCTTGAACTCTTTTTAAGCTTCCACCTTCCTCGTCACTCCATTTATAGTTTATCCCTTCTATTAGAGCTTTCCTGTATCCTACTGCTGTTTTCTTTCCCATTAACTTTTCCTCTCTTGCCACCTTCCTGGTAGCTGCTTGTACTTTTTGCTCTTCCCGGGTCAATCTATATATATTTCCTGATGTTCCAAATTCTTCTTCTTCTTTAATATCTCAACCTTCTGTTCAAAGTTTCCCAGTTTAACTACTGTCATCCTCATATCACTTTTTCCTACTCCATTCGCTTCTTCTACAACCGCATCTATTTCTTTTCGTACAAATTCTTTCACTTCTTATTTGGTGTTTTCTTTATTAAAGCCCTTTCCACTTATTATTGTTATTTTTCTTTTCTTTTCTCTCCTGGCTCTCCAGCTGTTTCTTCACTATCTCAACTTCTCTCCGCAATTCCGTTTTTTCTTTTTCCCATTTCCCTCCTTTCTTATTGGCTCTTCCTTTAAAACTCTTTTTTCTTCCCCAAATTGTTTTAGTTGTTCGTTTATATTCCCTATGGTCTTAGTTGTGCTACTTTAAATGTACTTGGTCCATTATAATTTTTACAATTTCCTTTGATATATCACCAAAGTATGGAATTGATTAAAAAAATATATTTAATATTCTCAAACTGGTCTTTTGAGTACATTTTTTGAATTGCTAATACTAGGTATGTAAATATGAAACAGGAATTTTTGTATAGAAAATACACGTTTATTGTATGAAAATGAAACAAAATATTTTATTCGAAGTATTGCCCATCCCTAGCTATACATTTCTCCCATCTCTCTGACAATTTGTGGATGCCACGCCAAAAAAAACGGTTGCTCTTTTGAGGCAAACCAATCATCGAGCCATTTTCGTACATTTTCGTAAGAAGTGAAGCGCTGCTCAGCAAGTGTGTGTCCCATCGATGCAAATAAGTAGTAATCGGACGGAGCCAAGTCTGGTGAGTAAGCCGCATGCGAAAGTATTTCCCAACTAAACGCCTCAATTGTTTCCTTGACCGGTTTTGCTGTGTGGGATGGTGCACTATCTTGAAGCAAAATCACTTTGTGTTGCCTTTTTTGATATTCTGGTCGTTTTTCAAGCAAAGCTTGATTTAAATCGATCATTTGTTGTCGATAACGTTCACTATTAATGGTTTTGCCAGATTTTAGAGTCTCATAATAGATCACACCCTTCTGATCCCACCAAACACAGAGCATTATCATCCGTCCATAGCAATTTGGTCTTGCAGTCGATGTCGATGGTTCGCCTGGAGTTACCCATGATCTTTTACGCTTAGGGTTCTCGAAATATATCCACTTTTCATCGCCAGTAACAATTCGATGGAAAAATGACTTTCTTTTGTACCTGGCAAGCAGCATTTTGCAAGTGGTTTTTCGGTTTTCCTGCTGTCTTTCATTCAGTTCATGTGGAACCTATTTTCCCATCTTCTGGATCTTTCCCATGGCTTTCAGACGTATGGAGATGGCTTCTTGTGTCACATTTAATTGATCCGCGAGTTGTTGCCTTTGAGCGTCTTCAAACTATTTCTGTGGTCTCCCACGTTCTTCGTTTCTCACGTCAAAATCGCCACATTTGAATTTTTTAAACCACTCAAAGCACTGTCATTTACCAACAGCATACTGACCGTAAGCTTCTACCAGCATTCGATGCGATTCTGCAGCATTTTTCTTCAAATGGTAATGGAAAATACGCAAATCGTAGTTTCCAAGCACAAAATTCGACACATGTTCAAAGCTATTATAAACTATGCAGTTGTATGAAATTTGTATGGTTGAGTTGAAAATCTTTGTCAGATGTCAAAACAAGAAAATGGCGCCAATGACGTGGTTTGACGGTAACTACATTAACAGGTAGGGCCATCTATGGGCAAATTCCGGTTTCATATTTACTTACCTGGTATATACAGGGAATTTTTCTTTTTAGTATACATAGCTTATGCATACTTTTAAAAGAAACGCGCCAATTTCGCCTATTGTGTAGGCAACCAACTATACCGACAACTAAAAAACAGAAACAAACGTCACTATAGTTGTGAATTATTTGAGTATGAAGGTTATGTTGATGCAGTGTTTATAGTAAATAAGTATTTCACCCTGTATATAGGACACAGATGATGATTTATTTATTAAATATAAAAATCGACAGGATGTTTCCGTAAGGTCCGTGCACATTATATTTCTTTTGTACAAAATACATACATCAGCGGCAAAGTGGTGTAATGGTCAGCATAGCTGCCTTCCAAGCAGGTGATCCGAGTTCAATTCCCGGCGATCGCAAACTTTTTTTAATTATTATTATTCAACGTAGCATAAAATATTTCATTTCATTTCTTCGGTTAAAACATGATTACTTTCAGTTTTTATTTTATGGGAATTTATTACGCATCCCTCTGATTTAAATTTTCTAACAATTGTTTGACACTAAATAAAGATTAATTTTATTTTTTAGCATTGAATTAATTTGATTGAGTTGTCTGTATAGTTGGTTGCCTACACAATAGGCGAAATTGATGCGTTTCTTTTAGAAGTAAACATAGACTATGTATACTAAAAAGAACAATTCCCTGTAATCTTTCTTCTGTACGTGTTTTGCGGCCATTACTATGTGCAATTATGTTTGAGAGTTAATTATTATTGAAGATTGAGACTCACATAACTATCAAAACTACTGTTATCAATAATGGAACCATACACATCTTTTAGGTTCAAAAATTCGGTATTTTTAAATATTTCATAAATGTATAATTCCAATGTGGCAAAAAAGGAATTTCCACTGATAAGCTGCTTCTAAAGATAAATTTTACTTTCATTAATGCAAAGGTCAGACAATTGAATTAATTAATTCTGTTCTGTTACTTCAATGAACAAAAAATATTTTTCAATAAAGGTATGAAAATGTATCTGTAGTCACATAAAAACAGAACTTACTGACATTATATTTACTTATTACTGAACTAACCTTGTTAAAAATCACCATCCACACAACCACGGTTATAACAATGGACATGAAAATAATACAAAATAAATATATAAATTTTGTACCTCTGGTTCATCATTTTCAATGATGGTATGTAAAATTGTTTCTTCATTTTCATCACCGCCTATAGAAATTCCTTTACTTTTCCTCCCCCTACGCTTAGGTTTCTTAACAGGAGAAATCGCACAGTCTTCACTCAAATTTATACTACCCGACTTCCTGCTGCTGAGCCTCGAGGATTCTGCATTATTATTATTTTTGGTTTCTAGATGATTAGCTATTAAAAAAAAATTGTTACGTAAAAATCAGTTCATACCCAGTTAATATTATTCATGGCTGAACTGAAAATTTTAAATACCTGGTTTTTGTGTAATATAGAGATCATTCTCTATAGTTACTATTTTTTCATTCTCAGCTTGAGTTGATTTTTCTCTTATTTCAGAATGCCTTAAAATTGATTCACTTCGAACTGCCGGTTCACTTGGAACTGCAGATTCTACATCTGCAGTATGATTTTCTACTCTTTCATTTTCTTCAACATTATTGCTATCGCTCTCAGCAAGTAGCTTGTTTAGTTTGAAAACAAATTTTTGCACATTTCTTTTGGGAGCTTTCTCCACAATATCCTAAAACACATAATAAAATAATTAAAAAAAAAACTGTATTTCTCTTCCTTAACAGTAAGAAATATTTATTTAAAATGTACCTCCAAAATCAGTTCTGCTTGGTTAATCAGTTCCTTTACAATAACTGAATCTTCCAAAAACAACTCCAAATTAAGCAGCATTTTTATGTAAATAGGAACACACTTATCATCAGGTTTGGATACAATTTTATTGCATAAGTTGTATGCTAAATTCTTATGAACATCAATCACGCCCTAAAAAAATGATATTTTAATTTTCACGAACATGCCACGATAAATGAGCATACAGGTTGTTTCTGGATGCTGGTGATGGCCGACAAGAAACGTAAGGCATTATCAAGATCTACATCAGCCAAAGGACTGGTGTTAGGTGCATTGCCAATGTGAGAAAGGACTGGAATTACAGCCTGTTCAAGGATTTCTTCGGTGTCGTCCATTTGTGCAAAACGAATAAAAGTGTTGCCCAGTAACACTTGCAGTTTCTGATCATGTTTTTCTGCATAAAAAGAAAATTAATACCTATACAATAGGTGGCAAAATGCAATACATACCTGTTAATGGATTAAACCACTTAACAATCAATCTGGCCATTAAATCGGAAGATACTGTTATTCTAGCAACCACCAATTCACATACTGCTCTGCAGGCTTGTTCTCGTATGTCTTTGTGCTGTTTTCAAGAATAATCAATTAACATATCTATAATTCGACGGGTATCAATGAAATAAGGCGAGTGGCAAAGAAAGCCATACAAAACATGAAAACTATTTTTTATTACAGGGCAAAGATACATAATTAAATGTTGTTATCTTTTAAAAACCTATCCACTGCAGGCATCCTCACAAAAATTTCAAGTATTATTTTCATCTAAAAAATAGAGAAGCAGCATTTGATCTTCTTGCAGTTGTTCATTTTGGGTATGAGTTAGTACTTTTAAAAAAGAAAGATGTGTTTTAGTATTTTTGAGAAAGTTAGGTAATATTCATATTTATATACAGGGTGTATCATTAATATTGCGAAAAAATTCAGGGTGAGATTCCTTGCATAAAAATAAGAATAAAAGTTCATATAAACATGTTTCCAAAAATGCCTCGTTTCCGAGATACAGGGCGTTGAATATTATGCAATTAACAATAGGACAATAATGCCATGTAAACAACAATAGCAACAACAACAATAAGTTATAACAGTTGTTAAAAATGACTACCCCCAACATCAATACAGGCTTCTAATCTGCGACGCATTGATTGGCGAACACGTTCAAAAATTCCGGGTGTGTGATGAATTGTTTGACAACCTGCTATTTATTATACGATTTCTTAATTCCTCGAGCGTTTCAATCGGGTTCGTATAAACCAAATGTTTAAGGTGACCCCGGAGGAAAAAATCCAATGGATTTAAGTCCGGAGATAGCGGAGGCCAGGGTTGTATGTCTCCTCGACCTATCCAACGGTTTGGGTACACAGTGTTCAAATATTCTCGAGCAACTAAACTGAAATGAGGCGGAGCTCCATCGTGCATGAAATACATTTGTAATCTTAATGGCAGTAGGACGTCTTCCAGTAGCATCGGCAGCTCCTCTTCAAGAAAATGGCGATAAATTGCTCCAGTTAACCTCGCTGGTAAAAAGAATGGAGCTATCAAGTGGTCTCCGACAATTCCGATCCATACATTCACTGA
>JABXWE010000159.1:0-101550 GCA_014611495.1 Limonius californicus
CCGTGGTTCGGAACCCACGTTAAGCTGTAGGTCAAGAAGAAGATTAGGCTAGGTTGGGTTAGGTTACGATTCAAACTTTCTATTACATTTATCACAATATAATTTTATTTATTGATAAATGAGGATATATGTTACGGTAAATGTAAATAAGTCGAGGATTATGCATAATAACCGGTCTTTATTTATAATCACCAGTAAATTTGGTATATGTGATAAATTTCCTTATATTTGAACAAATTTATTACATTTTCCGGCAATTATAAATTATACATAATACCTGGTACATAGTGCAATAAAAATTTGTTCCGGTTTAGATAAGTCTCTCAAGCATTTTAGTTGTCCTACAGTATTATACATAAGGTTTGTATGTTGTTGTTTCTATTTTGCTCTATTTAAATTTAATATGAGAAAATCAAAACAATAACTTGATCGGCCGAACACTGCAAGAAACTTCACACTGAGTACAAAATAGAAAAGTATGGAAAGCAATAATGGAAGCAGCATCGGAATGATAAGAACACCCAATGAAAGAAACTAGCTGAACTTGTAGGCTACGCTGAACGCTTGATTGGGTATTTTTTTAAAATACATTAATCAAGTTATATCAGCTGCAGTACAATATAAAGTAAGTTTTGAAAGACACCCTTTCACCTACAATCAAACCTTATTTAATTTCGTTTATATTATAATTATATTTGCAAGTAAAATACAGTGATCCAGATTCATATATATGTATAGTGAAATAGATATGTTAGTAATAACAAGCGATCAAACCGTTTTCAAATTAGGGTGGGCTATGAAAATTTGTTGCATGTCCAAGATTGAACTATGAACAAATGCCCATTTAAACGACTGTCACATTAGAATAATTTATTCATGTGTCAATTTGTTTTAATCTGGTTGTTGTTCCTTGTTGTTGTTCCTCCTCGGCTAAAAATATTTATTTTAATTTTATATCAAAAGGGTTTTCACTGTAGATCAAAATCGTTCAAGGTTCACCTATTATATTCTAAATTGTTCTGCAGAATTTCAAGAACGGTTTCCGGAAGTTTTGTTCCCACTCGGTAAGGTTATTTCGTGAACTAGTAATGTTTTCAAGAAAGAAGCAACTGGTAGGCCTAAAAACGAACCGATGAGATTGTTGAAAATGTAAGACAAATAATCATCATTCAATACCCCTCAAATTTCCTCCATGTCTTATAACAGCTTGAAAAACCTTCTTAGAAAACTTTTGTATATGTTTCCATATCGAATGATTGTCGTGCGCGAACTGTTTTCACAAGGTTTTGCACAAAGACGACAATACTGCCACCGATTTTTAAACAGTATCGATAACGATGATTTACTGGACAAAACTTTCTTCTCGGACGAGACCTGGTTCCACTTTTCTGGATATGTCAATTCGCAATATATGAGAACGTGGAGCAAGGAGAATTCCCATATTTTGACGGAAACTTCACTACATCCACAAAAAATTGTAGTTTGCACATGACTTAGTAGGAGAAGATTAGTAAGATCAATTTTTTTAACGGTACACTGACCGTTTGACAGTCACGTATCGGGACGAAATTCCACTCGCATTGCGGTATGGTTATTTCCAACAGGACGGTGATACTTTAAACCTTAAACATATGGCCTCAAAGATCGTGCGATTTCAAACTTCTAGATTATTTTCAATGGCCCCACATAAAAAAATCGATCTTCAAAACTTGTATGCTCTTACTGAGGTGGTCCTCAGGAAGATGGAGACCATTTCCAAACTACCTTATAAGCTTTAAATATTCTAAATACTCTTACAATACTTAAATAAATGTCTCTATTTGCTTACTTTTTAAATGCATTTTATTGCGACGAGATACGCTTTGCAGTTAAGTTCATTTTGCTTATGTATCAATCATTGACACCCATTTTATCCCACTGCTGGGCATCGGCCTATTCACTGCCGCGCGTTTCTCCTCAGGGCCTGCAGTTTAACGTCGAATCCGAAAGACATAAATGCCAGAGAAGGTTTTCAGGATCCCACGGTTGTAAGCCGGATTGGGAAATTGTGTGTGCTGGGTTGCAGACAAGATTTTTATAAATCTGCATAGTAGTGCTTAGGTTTCGAACCCAAGCCAGAATCGACGGTTTGCTCAGAAAGCCAGCGCTCTACCAACTGAGCTACCAACACACACTGTGTATACATTCGAAGAAATCAACACAAGGTACGGCCGGTACGTAACACGACAGCTACGACATGCCTTTTAGCACTCACATAAAACCCTAAATTCATACATTTTTGATCGCTTGGTATCAAATATTCTGGTGAACTGACTGTAAAAAAAGAGCATACGTTATTTAACTGTAAAATTCATTGTACCATTACCTGTTATACTGAATCAAAGTGATAGGTACTTTTATATTTGCCAGATATTTACAGTTGGTATTATTATTATTTTTAACTAATACTACTTAGCTATGTAATGAAAAATAAATATGTTTGCACCACCTCATCTTAGACCATACTTTGCTTTGTAAGATGTCTAGCAAAATATTGCACAAGAATGCTTACGAAAAGTGAATGATGGATTTGAACCAGTCTGTTGTTTGTTATGGCACACTTTCGGCCAAGTAATTAAATCAGGTATCATCATCATCATTATCATCATCTGACCTGTAGCTGATTCGAGGGTCACTCCTGGATTACGCCAGGCTCAGCCCATGCCAGTAGGTGGGAAGGAATTTATGGGATGGGTGGGAGCGAGTGGGGTGTTGAACCGCGTTAGCATGCCTGCAATGTATACCGCAAGGCACCGCTGCTGCAACACCGGGTAGTTAGTAAGCTATGCATCAATGGGATTTTGAGTACGTAACCGGGCCGTTATGCGATTAAGCATTTGACCGGGGCCTACGTTATACCTTACCGTAAGGTATAACGTAGGCCCTGATTTGACCCTACTAAGCTTTTGTATCACAGTTTCACATTGTTCGTATCTCTTAACTATCTATTGTTCTAAGGGAACAGATTCCACCTATCTTAGTTTCCTAATAACTAATAACTTAATATTAACCCCAAATCGTACTATTACTACTTAATTTTAATGTCGACTCTCGATTCTTCTTCCTTTCTTTCCATCCTTCCCCTCTGCAGTTGTCAGCTAGGAGTCCATCGTTTTCTTTTCCCACTGGTACTTGTTTCGTTCCTTCTCATTTGTGTTCCCCTTCCTCAACCTCTTACTGCTTCTTCTTCTTCGTTATCCTGTTCTTCTTCAGTCGATTCTTGATCGGATTCTTCAATAAGTTCGTATACTCTTCTTACCTCTCTTCGGATACCCTCTTGTCTTCGTGCCCAGTCCTCCCATGTCTCTTTAGGTATGCCGGTGTTTTGGATGTCCCTCTCCAATTATGTATTCCACGTGTAGCATGGTCTTCCTATCTTTTTTCGTCTGTTTACATGGCATAAGCTTGCTGTAGAGGATGGTGGGCAGGTCTTCTTAGAATATGTACCCAGTATTTAATTCTTGATGTACTGAGCCGTATAGTTATTGTTGTCCCTTCTAGAATTCCTTGTGCCGTCGAAGTGTTTTCTTCCTCCGTGGTTAGTTGAAATAGTTTGAGTAGTTTCATTTCCATACGTTTTAGTGCCATTCGGTTGGCTTTCGTGATTGTGGTGGTTTTCAATCCGTATAAAGCAGTTGTGGCTGTGATGGAATTGTATATTATCTTCTTTATTCCGTTTGGTAATTTATGTTGTTATAATAAAATGTTTAATAAAATAAAATCAAATAAAATACGACCAAATAAATAAAATTCGATTAAATGAGATTAACGTTTACAATTCATTTATTACATTTAGAGGTTACAATTCCCTACCACAGTGCGAATTTATGAACACTATCTGATTCACAATGAAATGCAGTAGTTTTACACGCAATGAAAATCCAAAATCAAATTTTACGTAATTGCATGATTCCAAAGTCGCAGTATTTACTACTTTTCTGCATATCAACTACACGACACTGTGAATTTTGAGACACTGTCTGATTCACAATGAAATACAGTAGAAAATTTTGCTATCTTGCATGCGTTCAAAATCGACTTATTTATTAAAAATACCCCTTACTATTCTTGGGAAGTTGGCCCTAGTCGGATAGTATTATCCTCGATTGAAATTTATGGTCTTATTCCAAGAATTCGGTTTTTAGTTGAGACGGCTAATTTTTCGGCCCGCTGCTATTTCCGTCCCGCAAGGGTTTCTACCTGCTGTCTGCCCTTGTTCTATTTCCAAGAACCGTCCCTAAAGCCTATCCTCTTGTACTAAACATGCACTAGTTACAAGATCCCCCGTTTTGATTTCCCTGTCCTGCTTATCCACCTATGTGTTCCTACCCCGTGCTTATATATATTAGATCCGGCTGGACTACAATACTAGACTACTACTACTACACTACTTGATCACTTAGCTTTTCTCGACTTCTATCCCTCGTTCTTGCTGTGTTTTCCGCTGTTTTCTTGTTGACCGCTAACCTTTCACCTTTGATCGGTCAGCCGATAGAATAGGTGTTCGCTTGTTCGCTTGATTGTTCATACACCCTCACTTCACTCACTTGGTAATTTCCACACAGAAATAATACTTAAGCACGTCTCGCTAAGCAATTTTGCCCGAGAGAGCCCAAAAGCACGTCCGTTCCCTCGCTCGTCGCAAACGGCAGTCTGCCAAGTAATTAAATCAGACATCACAACTAAATTTTGTATAAAGATGTGGTTGTTTTCATAAACACGTCCACAAGCTATGCTTGCCTGTTAATTTTGAAATAAATATCCTGAACTAAATCATTTTTGCCTCTTCGTTACTAATTATTATAATATTTACTTAATACTATAATATTTTGAGGAAATAAATCAATTTTGTAGACCTGAAAATGATGTAGCCACTATGATAAAGTGCAAAGTGCAATAATTATCTGAAAGTTGTTAGTTTTAAAAAATTATGTATCGGCCGCGAAGGACACAGGCCACGATGAGACTGGTAATCTAAGACTACAAATAGAAGTTTTTTTTTCGTGGCATTAATAGCTGTATAGGCCCGCTATCTAGTGAATACATACGAACCTATGGATCTGTATAAATCGCAACGAAAAGTTGAGACATACGGAGGGGATAAGAAATTACCCTTAAATTAATAAATGTAATGGTGTCAGAGTACTTTAAACTTTACTACAAATGTCAGCTGTAAGATCCTATAACTGATTATCGGGAATTTGAGGAAATGAAAACTTTGTTGTTTGTCAGTTATTTATGGAATAATATGTCACCGCGAACGTTTTGGTTCTGAAAGTGAAATAACCTAGCAAAAGGAGTGGAAAACCTGACTTATTTTTGTGGAGCGTTGACAAATACAGCGCACGTGACCTACGCCCTGGAATTTACGCACAACCCCACGAATGTTTATCTAAATGCGTGCTAAGAACACATGTCTTCTGTTGCTTTGACGTTTTTGGCTCAAGAGGAGCTTAACACATATATAAATAATCGCGGCTATTACGAAGTACCGAGTGATGCGTAGGAATTCGGATTATTTTCCGAGGATAAAAGTAGACTTAACCCCATGTCAGGTAGCAAAAAAAAAATAGAAAACGCTCTCAAATATCGTCCCAAAGTCGCATTAAGACATTTCAGTTTTTTGAGTCCACGTAACACAAGTTTCCGTAATACTGCGGCAGTTAAGGAGATTACATCTCCATACTGTTGTAAAAAGACGTAACCGCAAGGATCTCGTAGGTTGACGTTGATATTTAAGATGCTATCTGCTCGTTTATAAGCCGACTGATAATCTCTCCTACATTCTAGCCGAATGTTTCAGCCTTGTATTATTATATTTTCTGTTTTATTAGGACGTTAAATTGATTTACTCCGGACAGGAGGTCCTCTTTTGTAATTTGATACAAGCTCGAATTGTTATATGAAGTAGAAATTTAAATTTGTAGCCTATTAATTATTAAATAGTAGAAAACTTAGAATAGACTATGGAAAAAACTAGACGCCTTTAATTTATGACTCGTTAATCCATAAACTGGAAAATGTGCCCATAACATGAAAAACAGATTTATATTA
The DNA here is from genome assembly GCA_014611495.1 of Limonius californicus. Lineage (NCBI taxonomy): Eukaryota > Metazoa > Arthropoda > Insecta > Coleoptera > Elateridae > Limonius > Limonius californicus. Next base: position 6,094 of record JABXWE010000159.1, read on the forward strand.
ATATTAAAAAATAGAATGCACATATTTTGAATTTACACCAAAATTTGGGATTGAACAGAGATGAACACAAAACCCCAAAACACCTTAACACCACTATATTTAGAAACTAAGTTGCCATCTTCAGTAGGAGCTGAATATATTCTAGGTTCATCAGTTCCTACTGGAGATGGTAACTTAGTTGCCGAAATAAACATTTAGGTGTTTTGAATACCACAAAATTTTTGTGATTTTTACATTTCTATTTTTTAAATTAATTCCAAATTTAAAAATATTTAAATCTGTGCTTAAATTTTTTTTTTAATTAAATTTAATTTTCTTGTTTAAGACCCAAATTAACTCAAAACTTTTACTAATTTATTAATAATCAAATGCAAAAACTGTGCTTTTTTTTAAATTTTTAATATAACAAAATACTTTTTTAAAAACTATGTTTGTATTTAACAGTACTATTTAAAGTAGGTTTCTAAATTTAAAATTAATTTCTCTGTTTATTACTCCTTTTCAAAGGTCCGTAAAGTTGTCGAAGCAACATTGGGCGCAAAGGCTGAAATGGATATAAAAATGTACGCCCAATTTACGCCCTAAACATAATGTCGTATGTTAAATCATAGTGTTATTAAGAAAAAACTAAATGTTTCGCCAACTTCACGCTGGCGACACTAATTATCCTAATTTCTTCTTAATAGCTTTGTTACAAATTAAATTTTGACCTTGGTTTAACGGCGAGAATTGGCGCGAATACGGTGCAAAATAATAAAAAATAACAATTTACAAATTCCAAAATTGTTGCGCCAACGTCATGCTTGCAACACTAATCATCCTAATTTTTTTGTAAATAACTCGATGTAAAATTAAAATTTGAACTTGGTTTTAACGGCGCAAATGGACGCAAATAGGGCACAAAATATTTACCAAAAAATAATTTACAGAATCCAAAACTGTTTCGCCAACTCACGCTTTCTTGTTAATCACTCGGTGTCTAATTAAAATTTGAACTTGGTTTTAACGGCGCAAATAGGGCGAACATTATTTACAAAAAAATTATGTAGAAATCCATAACTGTTTTGCCAACTTCACGCTTGCAACACTAATTATTCTAATTTTTTGCTAATAGCTCTGTGTCAAATTAAAATTTGAATTTGGTTTTAACGGCGCAAATGAGCGCAAATATGGCACAATGGGCGCAAGTAGGGCGCAAAATATTTATCAAAACATAATTTACAAAATCTGAAATTGCTTCGCCAACTTCACGCTCGCTACACTAATTATCCGAACTTCTTGTTAATAACTCGGTGTCTAATTAAAATTTGAACTTGGTTTCAACGGCGCAAATAGGGCGCAAATTATTTACAAGCAAATTATTTACGAAATCCAAAACTGTTTTGCCAACTTCACGCTTGCAACACTAATTATCCTAATTTTTTGTTAATAACCCTGTGTCAAATTAAAATTTAAACTTGGTTTTAACGGCGCAAATGAGCGCAAATAGGGCACAAAATATTTACCAAAAAATAATTTACAGAATCCAAAACTGTTTGGCCAACTCACCCTTTCTTGTTAACAACTTGGTGTCTAATTAAAATCTGAACTTTGTTTTAACGGCGTAAATAGGGCGAGAATTATTTACAAAAAGATTATGTAGAAGTCCAAAACTGTTTTGCCAACTTCACGCTTGCTACACTAATTATCCGAATTTCTTGTTAATAACTCGGTGTCTAATTAAAATTTGAACTTGATTTTAACGGCGCAAATTATTTACAAGCAAATTGTTTACGAAATCCAAAACTGTTTTGCCAACTTCACGCTTGCAACACTAATTATCCTAATTTTTTGTTAATAACTCTGTGTCAAATTAAAATTTAAACTTGGTTTTAACGGCGCAAATGAGCGCAAATAGGGCGCAAATGGGCGCAAGTAGGGCGCAAAATATTTATCAAAATATAATTTACAAAATCCGAAATGTTTCGCCAACTTTACGCTTGCTTCATTCATTATCGTAACTTCTTGTTAATAACTCCGTGTCAAATTAAAATTTGAACTTGGTTTTAACGGCGCAAATGGGCGAAAATATTTACCAAAAAATAATTTACAAAATCCGCAACTGTTTCGCCAACTTCACACTTGCGCGCTAATTACCCTAATTTGTTGTTAAAAACACGGTTACTAAATAAAATTTTGAACTTGGTTCTAACGGCGCAAATGACCGCAAATAGGGCGCAAAATTATGTCATCAAAAAAATTTCCGCAATTGTTTCGCCAGCGTGAAGTTGGCGGATCATTTAGTTTTTCATTATAACTTGGTAACGAATGAAAATTTGAAATTGGCTTTAATGGTGCAAATAGGCACAAAAAGACCGCAAAGTATTTACCAAAAAATAATTTACAAAATCTGAAATTGTTTCGCCAACTTCAAGCTTGCGACGCTAATTATCTAATATTTTGTTAATAACTCGGTTACAAATAAAAATTTCAACTTGGTTTGGTAGGCCGTCAAATATTACCATACAAAATTTTCCGCAATTGTTTCGCAAGCGTGAAGTTGCCGAAATACATTGGGCGCAAATTATCAAATAGATGTGGAAATGTGTGCCCAATTTGGGCCCTAAACGTAAGCGTCATATTTTAAATCGTTTCCGAGTTCACGCTTGCGTCGCTAATTATCCTATTTTTTTTTAATAACTCGGTTGCAAATTTCGGCTTGGTTTTAACGACGCAAATGACCACAAATAGGTCGCAAAATATTGCCGTTAAACAATTTTCCGCAATTGTTTCGCCAGCCTGAAGTTGGCGGAACATTTAGTTTTTTCATTATAACTTGGTAATGATTGAAAATTTGAAATTGGTTTTAATGGCGCAAATAGGGGGCAAAGTATTTACCAAAAAATAATTTTCAAAATCGGAAATTGTTTTGCCATCTTCATGCTTGCGATGCTAATTTTCCTAATTTTTTGTTAATATCTCAGTTAGAAATTAAAATTTCAACTTGGTTTTAACAGCGCAAAAGACCACAAATAGAGCGCAAAATATTACCATAAATTATGTTTCCGCAATTGTTTCGCCAGCGTGATGTTGGCGAGACATTTAGTGTTTTCATTATAACTTGATAACGAATAAAAATTTGAAATTTGAAGTTTTAATGGCGCCAAGTATTTACCAAAAAATAGTTTACAAAATCCGAAATTGTTTTACCAACTTCACGCTTGCGACGCTAATTATCCTAATTTTTTTTAATAACTCGGTTACAAATTTGAATTTAAACTTGATTATAACGGCGCAAATGACCACAAATAGGGAGCAAAATTTTGCTATAAAACAATTTTCCGCAATTGTTTCGCCAGCGTGAAGTTGGCGAAACATTTAGTTTTTCCATTACAACTTGGTAACGATTGAAAATTTGAAATTGGTTTTGATGATGCAAATAGGCGCAAAACGTTCACAAACGAAAAAATTCAATATTTAGAAATTGATTCGCCAGCATGAAGTTGGCGAAATATTTAGTTTTCTCTTAATAACTCCGAAGCGATTTAAAATACGACACCTATTTGTAGGGCGGAAATGGATGCAAATTGGGTGCAAAATATTTACATCTATTTCAGAATTTGCGCCGAATGCTGCTTCGCCAACTTCACAGACCTGCCTTTAAATCAGATACAAGGCTTAAGATTTGTAAATTTTTGATATTTTAGGGTTTCTTGACGTTTTCCAGGGGGAACATTTTGAAACAAAATAATTTCTTACATTAGAGGTTATACGTTTCCGTATTTTATTTAATTGTAAATACAGCATTATAATTTCTAAGGTCTTAGTTTATAGAGCGTTATGTTTCAAAAATTTCAAATTAAAATTACAAAATTGCTATACATTGTTCCCATTTACTTACAGATGTTTTTATTATTATAAATGCATCAGAATCATATTGATATCATATCACGCATGTTATTTTACCCCATGCCACACATGGGGATTGTCTCCTTGATTGACATTTATACAGTGTTAAAATTTTAAATTTTTGCTATAATTGCGCTCCGCCCCGCAACTGAAATTGTGTTTGTTACGGGTGAAATCGTTCCAAACACCAGCCCATGATACTCGTTGCGTAACGTCGATATTACGTATAATAGTGGTAAATCGAAAATCCGGTTGGTCATTTATTAATTTGATTGAAATTAAACTAATTTACGCCCTACATACTGCAATCACTAACAGTTGTTAATTTTAAAGGGACCAAAGATTTAACAATTTTACCTACTGTTGTACTGTTTTTGGTGACTTGTATTATATATCTATTATAAAATAGTAAGTTACTCTATTCATGTAGCTTTTTAAATTTAAATAAAATAGAACTCATCAAGTGTTTCGAAATTTTTTTAATTTTGATTTCTAGGTTTCTGGAATTAAATAATGTTTAGCTAAAATTTGCAACCCCCTACACCCGTCTCCCATAAATAAAGTGAATTTAATAATGCATGTAAATACGAATATATTTTTCAGATACCAACCATTAAAAAGAATGAACTAATTTAATTCAGAAGATATTTTGCTAAGAAATTTATAATTAGCTCTTATTAGAGTAAAGCAATTAGTTCTAAGTAGTTCAACAGTTATTATAGAAAGCTAAATAATGCGTACATAAGGTACAAGGAAATTTATTCCCGAAAACTGGGAAAACGAAATGTAAATTAAATTCCACCTATAAAATGCTCGTTAGTAGAACACATTAAGTGGTCAGCGTATCAAGTTCGATCAATCTCTAAATTCAAATATTCGGTCGCCACCCTAAAAAAATAGGGGTGGAGCCTGTTTGGAAAGGGATGAAGTGGCCGGTCCTAATTTAATGAAAACGTGGCCTGGTTGATCTATTTATTTATTTAATTTGTTTGTTATTAGAAGTTTATTCTTGAATTAATTCAAGTAGCGATATCTCTATATTAAATGCAGACCGTATTAACCACCAACTGACCTGCAATTTATTTAATTAAATCGCTGGATACTGTTACCCAGTAAACATATCACACAATAACAAATATTAGTCAATATTGGCAGCTACTAGAAATACGTCACTTATTGTACAACCGAAGGCAGATTTGCTGAAGCACATTTAAGAAAATAATCCTAAATTTACGCTATTTGTACGTCTTAATAATGAAAATTGGTATAATTGACTTACATAAAGCTGCAGAAAATTACACTAAAACCATCATCATAAATATATATCCTTCTAAACTTCACATCAACTGAGAACCCTCTCAACCATCGATTGACGCAAAATTTGCTTAATTGTCCCGCAATCATATCAAGCAATAACAAATATTTGAAAATACTGGAAGCTACTAGAGTTAAATCACTTATTGGAAAACTGTATGTATTTGAAGACGGATTTTTAGCAACATATTCAAGAAATCAATATAGATGTATATCTGACAATATTGCTAACCCTTAATTCTAAAGATTGGTAGAATAAAGACCACTATCATAAGTATGTACTGCTTAAAATGTACTTTCAACTTCTGAATGGGAAAATTTATCCTTCGCATCCTATTCAGACGATTATGAATCATTTCTTAAAATTTATAACAAGGCTTGTATAAATGTAATTTTTCGCACCTTCTTCAGCAAAATTGTATTGCAACCAATTGCATGGGTACTTCATGTTTTAAAGTAAACCTTTCACATCCTAAAAATCGATAAGTTATTCCCTAACTATTAAAGGACATCTAGACCGATTTGCCAATTTAGTATTAAATGTAATCTTTTACATCAGAAAACCATTATATTCCATTAAATTGTTTTAGTAGTTTTTTTGCACTACCCGTGGAGCAGGACCCACATCAAGCCGTGGGTCCTGTAATATTCTAAAATCCCCAATACAATCATAAGACATAAGATCGTTATATCTTATATGAGATAGGGGTTTCTGAGCAGAAAAACGAAAATATCAAATGGAACTTCTTGCCACAAGCAGATTTGCACTTTTATGGTTTTTTAAAAGTGCTCTCGGGATTTAACTTAGCTTGATCTAATGTTATTCCTTGAGTTGTGAAATTCCTCAATCATGAAGAAACTCAGCTTTTTTTGTATCCATGAATCTCAAAGCAATTGGTAAACTGATGATTTCTCAAAAGAAAATCATTGTCTGACATGTTTTTAGAAATCATTAAGTTTCAAAAAAAGAGTGCGAAATAAGGTAGTGTAGAAACAGACAATGACAAATCAGAATTTTTGTTCTTTAATTTAATTAGGTTTTCAGCAGTTTTCAAATATCACATTTGTGAAACAGTCATTATTATTCAGTCAGAAATTTCGATATCCTTATATTTGAAGCCCTTTCGTATTAATTTTATAGTTATCAAATGATAATCAGAAATCAACAAGTTAATTTTATTTATGTGCCTTAGTCAGATATCTCAGTTTCTACTTAGATGTACCTATAGATTCCAAATTACACTTCGTCAGAATCGAGGTTATAATATGATCTTAGTGGGTCTGTAGTTACTTTTTGGTAGAATGACTTAACTGTCAGTAAAATTCGATTAGTTCGACATTCGTAGATCTGATAACAGTAGCATCTCTGATGATTTTTCTCAACCAAATAATTTTCTTGTATCAAAATAGTCGCGAAAAGCAGAGGAAAAGGTAACTATGGATTCAAAAATGATGTAATGATCTTAGTAGATCCGTAGATACATTTTGGTAGAATAACTTAACTGCCGGTAAAATCCGATTAGTTTTACATTGGTAGATCTGATAACAGTAGCAACTCTGATGATTTTTATGCAAACTATTTTCTTGTGTCAGAACAGTTGCGAAAAGAAAAAAGAAAAGATAAATATGGATTCAAATAAATGGTGTAATGATCTTAGTGGATCTGTAGTTACTTTTTGATAGAACAAGTTAACTGTTAGTAAAATTCGATTAGTTTTACATTGGTAGAACTGATAACAGTAGTATCTCTGACGATTTTTTAAAACCAAATTATTTTCTTGTATAAAATAGTTGCGACAATTATAAGAAAAGGTAAATATGGATTCAAGGAAATGGTGTAATAATCCCAGTGAATCTGTAGTTACTTTTTGATAGAACAACTTAACTGTCAGTAAAATTCGATTAGTTTTACATTATCTGATAACAGTAGCATCTCTGATGGTTGTTCTGAACCAAACTATTTTCTTGTATCAAAATAGTTGCGAAAGGCATAAGAAAACGCAAACATCGATTTAAAAAATTTGTGTAATGATCTTAGTGGATCTATAGTTACTTTTTGATAGAACAACTTAACTGTCAGTAAATTTAAATTAGTTTTACATTGGTCGATCTCATAACAGCAGCATCTCTGATGATTTTTCTAAACCTAGATATTTTCTCGTATCAAAATAGTTGCGAAAAGCATAGGAAAAGGTAAGTATGGATCAAAAAATTGTGTATTGATCTTGGTGAATCTGTAGTTACTTTTGGTAGAACAACTTAACTGTCAGTAAAATTTGATTAGTTTTACATTGGTAGATCTGATAAAAGTAGCATCTCTGATGATTTTTTTAACCCAAACTATTTTCTTGTATCAAAATAGTTACCAAAAGCACAGGAAAAGATAAATTTGGCTTTAGAAAATGCTGTAATGATCTGATAATCTCTTATTTCAAAATAGTTGCGAAAAGCATAGAACAAGGTAACTATGGATTCAAAAAAAAGGTGTAATGATCTTAGTGGATTTCTAGCTAATTTTTGGTAGAATAACTTAACTGTCGGTAAAATTCGATTAGTTCGACATTCCTAAATCTGATAACAGTTTCATCTCTGATGATTTTATAAACCAAACTATTGTCTTGTATTAAAATAGTTACGAAAAGCATAGGAATAGATAAATTTGCCTTCAAAAAAATGATGTAACGATCTTAATAAATCTGTAGTTATTTTTTGATAGAACAACTTAACTGTCAGTAAAATTAGATTAGTTTTACATTGGTAGATCTGATAACAGTAGCATATCTGATGATTTTTCTAAACCAAACTATTTTCTTGCATCAAAATAGTTGCGAAAGGCATAGGAAAAGATAATTACGGATTCAAAAAAATCGTGTAATGATCTTAATGGATTTATAGTTACTGTTTGGTAGAATAACTTAACTGTCGGTAAAATTCGATTAGTTCGACATTCGTAAATCTGATAACAGCAGCATCTCTGATGATTTTCTAAACCAAATTATTGTCTTGTATCAAAATAGTTGCGAAAAATATAGGAAAAGTTAAATATGGATTCAAAAAATTATGTAATGATCTTAGTGGGTCTGTAGTTATTTTTTGGTTGAATAACTTAACTGTCAGTACAATTCGATTCGTTTTACATTGGTAGATCTAATAACAGTAGCATCCCCGATGATTTTTCTAAACCAACTTATTTTCTTGTATTAAAATAGGAAACGATAAATAATGAATCAGAAAGCATATTGTATTCGTAAGTGCTTCAATGAGGAATTTTACTTTGAAAAGCTTTTAATTAAATCATTACTAAAATATTCAACAGCTGAATTTCATTCCAGCGTTAAAATTGCTTGCCGAAAATAACTCCAACAAACAGCAAACGCTAGAAAATGTCTTTGAACATATGTAAACGTCAAGAACCTCGGTTCAAATCTAGATTAGCTTAACGCATAATTGTATGATAATAGAACCACTAGAGATAACTCCATTGTCTAGGTTGGCACCGCTGAGCACTCACAAAGGTTGGCAATCTGTTTCCGAAACAAATGAATACAACGCGTAAGACAAGCTTAATTAAACCATATATCACCATCAAGTGCTTTCCTCCCAAGATTCGGCTTACCTTGTTAACTTGTTCCGGATTAATGAATCTGAATTTTAATTTATTTTGCTAAAGCAAGCAAATTCTCCTAGATTTATTGCAGCTGCGTCTCGCGAAACTTCTCACGGTTTAGGTTTCTGCAGTTGGCAGGATAGCGCACGTTTGCAAAAAAGGGCAGAAACTCGACGTTTCCGAAGATAAATTAAAAATCTCTGATTCTTCGATTTGATTCAACAAACAAGCTTGAAGTCGCTGGGTCAGAGGTCAGGGAAGGAAGAAGAACTGCAAGACGTTCAGAGACCCTCGATATCAGGGCTGCCACCCACCGAGGCACATAAACCAGCCGGCAATCATGCGCTGGTTGTTACCGGCAAAGAACACGACTCTTGTAATACCGCTCCAGATTCAAACCAACAGCTGCCTCGTAAATAAATAACTACATCTCGGAAACAAAACTGCAACATTGCTCTTCGTTAGTATAAACAAAACGTCCGTCTTCCCTGGGCGTAATGGAGAATTCCAGCTTCAGAATATAAGCATAAACATTAAGGTCACGCTTTGTTCTGCTACTACTCTACAAATGAGCACATAACTTTCCCTCAAATGGGGCTTCTTCAACTGTTTACTTTAGTTTCTCCGCAGGAACAACGTGAAATCCTGTAAAAGCAAAGCTGGCGCATTTTCTCTTCGAATACAGTTACAATTTGGATAGGTATTTGCAGGATTAATCTATTCGGTTCAACAGCTTGGAAAATATTTGAGTCCTTTCCCTAAAATTTAACTCACTTATTATGAACCAGTTCAAAGTAAGCAGAAAGGACATTTAGTATTTATTTTTACACGAATTTGCGTTACATTAAGCAAATTGGTTTAAACTTCCCGCTTTGTTCTGACGCCACAGACTTGATTATCTGTGACGTAAACTGCTCAACCAATCATAACGTGGTAAACGGCTGTTGTATACTCCGCCTACTCATTCAAACTTGTCAGTTTCGGCTTTCTACTCTGTCTCACTAAAACATTAAAAAAATTTTTAACTGTCGCTTGCCTAAGTATTTAATGTATGGGAAGAAACATTTTTCTGTTCGCAATACTAGATACAGTTGTGCAGCTCTTGAAAATGTTGTTCAAAATCAAATAGTAAGCTTAGAAAATAATTATATATCCCCCAAAAATACAGCGCCCAATTTTTTCGCCGAATACTCTTAGCTTAGTTATTGAGTGTTTACCTACTCACTACAAGAAATTAGAAAAAACTAAACCTTCCTCCATTTCTATTCAGTTTGTTATGCTATACCACCTTAAAATAGGCAAAAGGCTAGCCCAACAACTATTATTTTATGATTTTTATATTAATGCATTGCGGACGCCAGTCAAACGGTTAATTATAGTGCAGCACAATCCGCACTGGTCGGTACTCTGATGGATGGTCTAATAGTCGTGCTTTGGAGGGCACATAAAGCCGTCGGTCCCGGATGTCATACGAGCATCTTTAACAATCGTAAACCACGTACTGGAACTTCTCTTCTCTATTCGTTAGTGTCCTGCCCAGCATACGTACAAAGAGAGCTCACAGGACCTACTTCGTTGTAGGTACTTAACAGGCCATTGGCCTAAACACAGAACAAGAAGTTATTATTAGAAGTAAATTGATTTTAACCGCTCGTTATGCCATCACAAACTAGTACGTCTGTGACTACTTCTCCAGTCGTAATAAGATAATAAAATTTTAATTTACGTAAATAGAAACCTTCTAATTCTTTTCAAATATAGTTGCAGTTGAGACAGGTTATCTATAGAATTTAGGTGATATTTGAAAATTAACAGAAAGTAGTGTTAACAATTGCTGTCGTTTTTTAATATAAAATAAACAATTCTCAATTTTTGCAGGTATTTGTACGATTAACTTTTCTTTCTACCAACTTGGAACGTGATTAAACCCTATCATTAAACTTTTACTTATTTATTATTAACCACTTGAAATTAGCCATGAATTTGAACTTCGCGCCTAATCCTGACGTCACAAACTATATTATCTTTGACAGATAACAGCTTAACCAATCTTAACATAGTAGAAGGGTTTAATTAATCCCGCCAACTTATTATAACTAACAAATTCCCCTTCGTTTGAAACATTTCACCAGGACATAACATATACGATTTAATTATTTTGTAAATCAACTTAAATAATCGTAACTCCTAAAAATACATTTTTCTATTCTATCTACCATAGTTCTTGTGTCGTGTAGGTTCTGTGAGCTTTTTCTAAATGTATATCGGGCAAGAGGTTAAGTTTTATCAGTCAAACCACATGATTTACGATTGGTAAAAAAGTGTAGGCCTGGCAACCGGGACCGACGACTTTACGGCCCCTCCTAAGCACGATGGGTTATATATGTTACTATATTGGTCCGCCCATTCGAGAAACATGAATTCCCTAATTGCAAAGTTTGTATATGTTTTCGTGGAATTGAGTTAGCTTGAATAGGTCTTATTAGCAGCAACAATCCATTCATTGTAAAAAATTGTAAACCAAGTGAAATCTTTTTCCAATTTGGTAGAAATCGTTGTAGTATATCAAATCAGAAATGTAAAGAAGTAACTGAATATCTATATTAACATGTTTTAAATGAATGTAAAATAATTTGAACTTCCCGCTTGCTGTAACGTCACAACTTGAAGTGTGACGTAGAACTACTTAACCAATCACAACACGGTAAGAGGTTTTGCTAAATCCAGCGCCTTTTTTTAATCCTCGGCAAGATATCCCACATACTTGATTCTTTCTACTGAAAAGGCTATCCTTATTCCTTCCTATTGTTATTAAATATGTACCAGGAACTTCTAATTATGCTGATTAGGAGTAGAGTAGCCAATAATTACCGAGTGACAAAAAATTTTAATTTCTTTAAAGTGCAAGGTTTTGTATCTTCTTTTCTAGTAAAGCTACAACTGAAGCAAGTTATTTGTAGATATAGAAATATATAAGGTATATTCTTTTGAAACGGTTGTTGAACGTCGGGGGTCACCAAAATATAAGGATCTGGTATGATTCTACCAGATTCTAATATTAAAATTGAAACGAGCTTTTGGGAGAACGTGTTTGTTTATTGTATAGGAAAACGGTAACTTAGTAAACAATAACAAAACATATCCACCCCAAACAAGGCAACAAGAAAAATGTAGGGGACGCGCACTACATTTCTTTAAACTGCTTAAAAACGATTCTTCTGCATGTAGGTATCTCCTGTTGGTCCTTGGCCCTGCTGGTAAAGTTTCAGATATAGGATTAATTTTTTAGCCATTTTGACAATATATTTAAATATTTTCATTCATTATATACTACTCAATGGACACTGTTGACAGATCTCTATTTGAATTTTCTTCTAGATGTGACGTCTTAAACTGTAATATATCTGTTTAAACAATCCCAATACAGAAGAACGTATTGGTCTAATATATGGTCTCAAATTTATTACAAAAATGTAGCACTGGAAAGCAGAAAGAAAAAGACAGACTTCATTTGTTGTTAAATCTGTTCTTTTTAACAATGGTGTTTCAAAACAATATTAGAAAGTTTTTGCAACCTACGAGGCTTGTTCAACTGAAAGCTATCTTTGATCAACTTAGCCTTGAAAACAAATGCAATAATGCAAATGACGTTTGTAAATGTTAGTAGTGTTTGTAAGAAACACATTAATAGATTTCTGGCGTTTGAATTTTTATGCGCTCAGGGTGTGCAGCATTCAACCGCGAATGCAAGCAGTGTATGGAAATGCATGTATTGCGTACCCAACTGTGAAGGAATGGTGCCGAAAATTTAAGAACGGAAAAGAGGAGATTATGGATGAGCCGCAACCAGGTGCACGGTGTACTGCATTAACAGAAAAGCATATGACATTTGTGGAAGATTTTATTACAGAAAATGTCGAATTTCAGATATTATTGGTACGAGTGTAGGATCTGTCCATAGTATTATTCGTAATCTGGGTTACAGTAAAGTTTGTTCGCAATAGATTCCTCGTCTCTTGTCTAATGAACAAACATGCTTGCGATGGGACTTATCTCTACACAGACTCCTCACAGACTATAGCCAAAATGGTGATGACTTCCTTCTAAAGTCAAGTCAATAGTTGCTGGTGAGGCAACTTGGTGCCATTACTACGAGCCATCCAGTAAATTATCGTCGATGCAGTGGAAACATTCAAGTTCACCACCACCGAAGAAGTTTAAAGCACAACCTTTCGCAGGCAAGGTGATGTTAACATTTTTTTCGACCATGAAGGACCCTTGTTGATAGAGTTTAAGGAACCTGGAGTAAATGACAATCTGTACAATGAAACTTTGAACAAGCTTCATCAAGCAATAAGACGGAAACGTCCAGGAAAACTTACGCGTGGGGTTATTGTGCTCCGCGACAATGCTAGGCCTCATGTCGCTAATGTGGTAAATTAAAGTCTTCAACGAAAGAAATGGAGGGTTTTAGAGCATCTACTCTATAGCCCGGATCTATCGCCTTGCGATTTCCATATTTTTGGACCGCTGAAAAAGGTCGGCATTTTGCGCCTGACGCAGAAGTACAAATAGTTGTGGAAAACTTCTTCAATAAGCAGGCAGAAGAATTCTATGAGCAGGTTAGTAAAACAATGAGATAGATGCCTTAACTATGACGGTAATTATTTGTAATTAAATTGTTGAATACTTTTTTTATAAAGCAAATATTGGTTTCAATTGAACACACCTCGTATAAAACTTAATAACAATAAAATCTTTCCATATCCCAACAAATACAGTTGCTAAATCTATGATTCCTAGGAATGTCTGTAAGATCAGGATCAGTGACTGCTACCACTGATACTATAGCGTGCTAGCCTAAGGTCTCTAAATGTGAATGACATTTATATTATGTTAAAATGATAGAGGAAGTAATTCACTACAAGCGAAAACATTGCCGAACCTACAAAAAATCGTATGTATGTGATAACTGCAACTTTTTCAAGACAAGTAAATTCCCATTCGTTATCTCTTCCTGAACATGCCCACATACATTACAGGCGACTTGTAAAGGTGTCTCCGCTAAATAAAACGCAGGGTTCCCAAATTTACTGCCGGTGAAGGTGTGTTTGACAAAGGAATTAACGTGTTTTGGGTAATATTGAATTTGAAATTTGTAAATACAGTATGTTAACTCCTCGAAGACAAAGTAAGTGGGTGATAAAGGCGACTTATCGGACAGCTGTCGAGTAATTTGGTATATTTATAGGTCGCTTTTTGAGATATAGGCTGTTATAGTTTACGAGTTCAGTGTTAAGTGGGTGGAATGCATCGTTATTTATGGACCAGTGTGGGTTTTCACATTCTGAAGTACACAAGCTCATTGCACTGCGCCTGATTTATTACGTCGCTTTATAATAGAATAAATAATACAAGATTTTGTTTCAAAACTTATGTCATTTGATAACACTTGGAACGTCACTGTCTTGTGACAATGTTTATACCTTGTTGGCCCTGTACCATAACGATTGAATCTTTAGCATTCGCAGTTTCTCTATAAATGAAAACCAAAAAATAGCAATATATAAAAAATAGGAAAAATGTAAGCCCTACAAAAAATATTAAAATTGAGATTGTTGTAAGATATTTAAAACCAAAGTAATTCGGTTAGCATTTCGAATATCCTAGAAGCACACTAAAAATGAAAATCGAAGCTTCAGATTTATAAAAGCAAGTCATAGTTAAGCTAGTAAGGCCTTCCTCTGCATTACATTATTATTATCAAAATTCTATGGTTTTCGAATTATGAAATTCAAGAAAATACGCAACAACAGACTAAAAGTCCCTATGATCTATTCAACTTCGCGGAATATTAATTTCTCGAAGTAGCAATTCAAATAATAGAAAATGCGTTGCTGCTTCATTAATTTATTATACGATCGCCTAACCAACTACTCGTTACTAAACACTATTTCTGCTTCTTAAATAAAGAGTAGATATTCGTATAATTGTCTTACATCATATCCAGGAAACTAATAAACAAAGCGTAGTGCGTAGCGCACAAGTTCAGCTAGTTCGTGAAATAAGGGCGTATCCCTTTCACCGTCTCAACTTTTGTATTAGCACATACTTCCCGCTAATAGAAATTACACACGAATGCGTGTATGTATCAGATAACTGATTAATTAGTATTGACGAATATTTAGGCACAATTCATTTATTTCGTAGTAAAATCATGCTAGTAAGTAAAATAATTAGCAGATTTCTACGTTTTCTAAATCTAAATACTCCAACCGCCGACGGACTCGGCCGATGAAAATACTAAATAATATCAAATGCTCGTAAGTAAAGGTAACCGAAATAATTAATGTCAACCATGATTGATAAACCTTAATTGTATACATGATACTTTTGGTCCCTGTTTAGGAAATTTGTGATAAACCCCCGTAACCTATTTGGCACAATTTTGTTAATCACATCAATCTCTTCGAGTGTTTTATCTCCTACGAGACTCCATACCTGTGTTGCGCGTTTATAGCCACAGACATAGAGGACCTACAGCTTAACGTGGGCTCCCAACCACGGGAAGTGCAAACACTTCTACTCCAGAGAGGATTTACTAGACAGAATACCTCGCTGGTTTGCCATTGCCTTGCGAGGGAGAACGGTCGTTAAACATCCGAGGTTCCGGTACTGGGAATTGATCCCAGGAGCTTCAGCATAGAAGCCTAACGCGCTAACCTCTAGCCCACGGCCACCTCAATCACATCAATGTCTGCTTTCAAATGCTCTTTATGGCCCTAAAATGTAAAAATTCCTATAAACCGCAATGTTTATCCCTTAAAATGCTCTTCCATCAATCACAAAGTGTTGTTAAGAACAAAAATTTAGAGGAAAATAATTTGTACATATTAAAAGGAGAGGCACATTACGAAAAAGAAAAAATAGTTAGCAATATTCAGAGTATTCCATAGGAGAACTGTACACAGCAATCATGAAAAACCAATAAAACAAAAATATACAGGGCTTCCACTACAACAAAGCAATTTATCTGGCGACCAATAATTTTATATTCTTGGAATTGAGCTTTTTGGTGTAAATTCTTCCCTGCGAAAGCTTCTGATATGCGAATGGCCTGTTTGGTACAATTTTATTATTCACAGCATCGTGCGCAATAGCTCCCTTAAAATGGTCTTCACTGTCAAAAGTGTAAAAATTCGAATAAACCGAAATGCTGGTATCTATTTTAAAACTATCGTCAAAACATTTCATCTTTTAAAATGCTCTTCCCTGTCTTAAAACGTAAATATTCGTATAAACCGCAATGTTGGTACTCTCTCTCAAAACTATCGGCATTTCATCCCTTAAAATGCTCTTTCCGTCAATAACAAAGTGATGTTCAAAACATAAAATTTACAGGAAAATAATTTGCCCATATAAAAAGGAGAGACACATTACGAAAACGAAAAAGAATTTGGAAATATTCAGAGTATTTCAAAGAGAACTGTAGATAGCAATTATTGAAAGCCAATAACACAAAAATATATAGGACTGCCATTACAACAAAGCGATTTATCTCGGCAACCAATAATTTTATATTTTTGGAATTGAACTTTTTGGTACAAAATCTTCCCTGCGAAAGCTTTTGGTATGCGCATGGCCTGTTTGATACAATTTTGTTATTCACAGCATCGTGCGCAACAGCTCCCTTAAAATGCTCTTAGCTGTCCTATAATGTAAAAATGCGAACAAACCGAAATCCACCTTGAAACCCAATAACACAAAAATATATAGGACTGCCATTACAACAAAGCGATTTATCTCGGCAACCAATAATTTTATATTTTTGGAATTGAACTTTTTGGTACAAAATCTTCCCTGCGAAAGCTTTTGGTATGCGCATGGCCTGTTTGATACAATTTTGTTATTCACAGCATCGTGCGCAACAGCTCCCTTAAAATGCTCTTAGCTGTCCTAAAATGTAAAAATGCGAACAAACCGAAATGCTCGTACTCTATTTTAAAACTATCGTCAAAACATTTCATCTCTCAAAATGCTTTTCTCTGTCCTAAAACGTAAAAATTTAAATAAACCGCAATGTTTGTATTCTATTTCAAAACTGTCAACATTTCATCCCTTAAAATGCTCTTTCCGTCAATAACAAAGTGATGATCAAAACCTAAAATTTATAGGAAAATAATTTGCCCATATAGAAAGGAGAGACACATTACGAAAACGAAAAAGAATTTGGAAATATTCAGAGTATTCCAAAGAGAACTGTAGACAGCAATCCAATAAAACAAAAATATATAGGGCTTCCATTGCCACAAAGCGATTTATCTCGGCAACCAATAATTTTATATGCTTGGAATTGAACTTTTTGGTAAAAAATCTTCCCTGCGAAAGCTTTTGATATGCGCATGGCCTGTTTGATACAATTTTGTTATTCACAGCATCGTGCGCAATAGCTCCCTTAAAATGCTCTTAACTGTCCTAAAATATAAAAATTCGAACAAACCGAAATGCTCGTACTCTATTTTAAAACTATCGTCAAAACATTTCATCTTTTAAAATGCCTTTCTCTGTCCTAAAACGTAAAAATTCGAATAAACCGCAATGTCCGTATTCTATTTCAAAACTGTCGACATTTCATCCCTTAAAATGCTCTTTCCATCAATAACATAGTCATATTAAAAACAAAAATGTATAGGGAAATAATTTGCCCATGTAGAAAGGAGAGACACATTACGAAAACGAAGAAGAATTTGGAAATATTCAGAGTATTCCAAAGAGAACTGTAGACAGCAATCATAGAAAACCAATGAAACAAAAATATATAGAGCTTCCATTACAACAAAGCGATTTTTTTCGCTAACCAGCAATTTTAAATTCTTGGAGATGAACGTTTTGGTGTAAATTCTTCCAAGGGAAAGTTTCTGATATGCGTATGGCCAGCATGATTATTAATGGCAAAAGTTGATTCATCATAAAATAACACCTACTACTGCTCAGTAGTCTGGCTTGATGTTCATTGGTCCGTAACAAACGACGGCGTATGTTTCTCAAAAAGCAATGGCATCTTCCCGGCTTTCCACCTTTTAAAAGGTGGTTGGAGTCGTTTCGAAATTTATAACAAAAAGATATGCAACCCATCATACATCCTAGTTCAAATAAATTTTACCACTTTTACCGCTTTACGTAAAGACACTTTGTTGGAGGTATACACAATTCTTCACTGATAATAACAAACCCGTAATCTCCTAAGCGGGAGCCTTTAGAGGTGAGTTAGAAGTACCTCAAGTCATTAGCAGTTTAGGGTAATGGTGTGATCCTTATCAGTTGATGTTATACTTTTACCAATACATAATGAGGAAAATAATTCTGTAAACATCGTTTGTAAATAAAAGTTTTAATTTATTCAGACATTATAATATGTACTTAGTAGATTACTGGCATTCCCATAAGTTATTGCACAAAAATAACACACAAATTCTAAAAAAATCTTCAATTTAATTCTGTTAGCTACAATTATTGTACAAAATAATTAATTAATTATTAAATACTATGCTAGGAAACGTCTATTATTAAACAATCAAAAAATACATGCCTTATATACTATCGGTCTTTGTTTTTTACTTGTTTAAGTTCTTGTGCTTCAATGATTTTGTGAGAATCACGAATTTTCATTCCCCGTGGCACGCGTGGGTCAGCTAATTCTGGCAACATACATTCATAAAAAAAATCTTTTAATTTAGGAATCATTTGTTCCAACCAAAATGTTGTATCTTTTTCTACTCTTATTATCTGAATATCAACATCTGTATAAAGAATTAAATCACAATAAGATCTATCGGCAATGTGAAGCTGCCCCTGGATTTGATAAAAATAATTATGTTTTTTTTTCAAACTAATAAGGTTACCGTTCACGTAGCAAACACATATAGTTTTCTTTTTAGAATTGTCTTTTACTGCGTTTTCAATGGTTTGATTACGACAGGAATACAAACACTTAACTTCAATACTGCCTCCATCATCAAGAAGCCCATCTGGGGAAGCTCCCAAAAAAAAATTCTCTTCAGAAATGAACAAACCACACGCCGTCACCTTTTTTTGTGTTGTTGCTTCGTACAACTTTATCGCACGTTTCTCATTGATTCGTCCGTAAAGGCGTAAACAATTGCAGGAGTGTGTAGCTCTTTGTTGTTTTTGTACATGTCCATTACTGCACAGTGGCAAGAAGTAGTTGGTAATCGCTTACAAACCTTCCCAAAATTTGAAGCCGTCAGTCGGTTGCGTCGTGCAGATTTCCACGCCAAGTTCTCATGCTGTCCTCTTGTTTTAGCTTCTATGGAAATTCTTTCGGCCACGTCGTTTTGCATATCTAATATGATTCGCTGCGTTCCTTTTTCAAAAATATCTGCTTCCATGTCGGGTTTTGCAGCATCGGGTCCATATTCCATATCGCCATTAATTATTGCGCTGCGTTTATAAGTTTTTTTTCTATGGGTTTTTCTTAATTCGCATTGTATTCGTTTTTTATTGCAAAACGCTCAAAAAAATGTGCCTTTTTTTGTTCGAATAAAGGAGTTGTGCCACGATGGTCCATTATTAAAAGATAAAGCGGCACCTACACAGCGTCTGAAGTAGGAACCTCCCTTGCAAAAATTAATCCTTTTTCCCCCGGAAAACTTTGAAACAAGGGACATGTAATGTTCTGCATAATTAGTCGTTGCATTGGTGACCAAACGATCGGCCTTACGTACAACAAAATCTAGTGCAGAACTTATCTCCGAAAAAATTTGATTTTGTTGCAACAATGGTATATGATTTATTTCCTGGGCTTCTTTCCGTTTGCAGTAGAGTAAAGTCGGCATATATGGAATACCCATTCTTTAAATCGCCATAAACTGAACCCTAAGGTGTTAAAGACTATAATATTTTAATAATAAACACCTTATACTGTCTTCTAGTAGTAACATTCAATAAATTAAAAAAAAAATGTTTTTGGAAATTTGGCATCGAAATTAAAAAAAAATGAATTTTTAATCGAGGAATAAAACTGGAGGTTAATATGGAATAGGCATGTAGGGTAATATGGAATAGAGCAAAAATATGCATCATCATTAATAAAATATTTATCAACATTTTTATTGTAGGGAACAAAGTAGATAACTATTTACAAAAATCACATACGAAAATGTATCCTTCAGCACTCGTGACTCTTCGTGAGCCCATCCATTGCAGATAACACACACCACCCATATTTCTTTGCTTCGGCTCATCGAGAAGTTTTCTTGACAAAAAATACATTGTGCATCTTCATTGTGTGGCTTCGTAGTATAAGAGCTTAATGGAAGATCATCATCAGATGAATCATCAACTACAATTTCAGATTGAGATTCGGAAGAACTAGAGGGGACACATTCTTTTCTGGGTTTAAGCTTCTTAGTTTTTATTCCACTAGGTCCAGCTTCATCAGTTATTTTTCAGGTAACTTTTTCTCGTGGAAGATTAATCGATTGTTCTAATTCTTCCTTATCAGGTGTGGATGTAATTATTTTGGAACGTCCACATTTTCTTCCACGAGTTTCTATCTTCTTTACTAATTTTGGCACTGGAACTATATCATTAGGAAGGACATTGGTAGAAATATTGGTCGCCACATCTGTAGGTCCAATATCAGTAGCTAAATTTCCATGATCTTTTTGCAATTCGCCTGCAAAGTCTTCGTCCGAGAAAATATCTCTTCTTACTGGATAGATTCCAGTTGCCCTAAAACCTTTGACAGCTCTTTCCCCAGACTGCACTTTAAGATAGGCTCTTCCTAATAACTGGCAGACATCAAAATGTGTTACTGCACGATTTTCTGTTCGCATGAAAATTCTCACCTCTTCATTATAAAAGGTTTTTAATGCTCCCATGACGGTCTTATCGAGAGGTTGCATTTTATGCGTGGTGTGTGGTGGTAAGCATAAAATTGTTACAAAGTTCTTCTTTGCTTTGAGTACCACATCTAGGTTCCTTGTATGGGTGTGATGACCATCTAACACAAGCAGTATTGGATTCGTTGCTGAAGGTTTGGCTTTTTCTATGAAATGTTCGAACCACTTTGTAAATAAATCTGTTTGAATCCATCCAGATGGATGAAAAGCAAACAGGGATCCTGCAGGTGCCCCTTTTTTTAGTTGTTCGCTTGAATTTTTGCGGGGAAAGATGATCATTGGTAGCACAAAGTTACCTGCAGCATTCATGCACAGTACAATTGTCACTAAAGAGCCTCTTTCTGCTGACGTAAGTGCTCCTACTTGTCGCTTGCCTCTCATAGAAACTACTTCTGGACATCGAGATTGTACAATGCATAACCCAGCTTCATCTACGTTGTATATTTGGCCAGGATCATAATTGTTTCCTCCGTAATCTTCTCTAGTAAATCAAAAAATTCTGATACGTTTTCTCTGTTAAAACCGACTGCTCTAGCTATGGAGCTTCCAGTAGGCTTTCGCAAACTTAACGTAGCCTTATGCCTGTTCATGAAAGAAGAAACCAATCTTTTCCCACAGATTCCTGCAAAAGTGAGAATGGATGTGGCAAGTTATTACGCCTAGCAAGTTGAAATGCCATGGATCGTATGTCCTTTCGTGTCAGACCAAAAAACTTCTGATCCATTATTAGTAAATACTGAACAAGTTCGTTTTCTAACTCGGGAGTTAAAACTGGTTTTCTACCCAATTTAGTTTTACAAACAATTTCTGAAGTTCCTTCGAAAGTCGAAAAAGTGTGGTTCGTGGAACATTAAAACGTTTTGCCGCTGCCAAATAGCCCAAACATTTGTTTCTCACTGCTTCTAAAGCTTTTTGCATGTCTTCCGAACACCATTGTTTTCTTTTTCTCGGCAAAGACGTCGCCATAATTTCTGTAAAAAATATTCGCTATAAATTAAAAATATCGGGTAATATGGAATAGCAAGTAGGCGGGAAATATGGAATATTCCCTATTACCCGCCCCAGTAAATGTAAACAAAAACCACTAGCAAATGTTTTCTAACAAAAATATTGGAATAAATTGTCGATAGTTAAACTGATTTATACTTTAACAAACTCACCTTGGCATAAGAACAATTTATTTTTCACAATTTCAGACACAATACGTTTATTACTGTCACTCAGCAGAAACTGCGAATAAGTCAAAATCACAAACTCACGTTCTGCAACGATATGCAATTTTACCGGCCGAGTATATTTATATCAGCGATTCAAATTGCAAAAGGCCATGCTAATATTATCAGCGTTTAACAGATGGAACCTCCTGTTTTGAAAATATCGGGTATTCCATAATACCCGGTCTATTCCATATATGCCGACTTTACTCTATATAGAACAAATGTAAACGACTTGGGACACAATTCTGAAAACACTATTGGCTCCTAGGGAGAAAGTCACAACTATCACTTCGTAATAAACATATATTAGTGTACAACGTAATCTGCAAACTGGTTGGATTTACGGGATACAACTTTGAAGAACAGCTTGCAACTCCAATATTGCTATAGTAGAGAGGTTCTAATCAAATACACTTTTTCGTAACCAACAAAGACGTCTACAGGATCTTGAATTGTCGACAGTCAGTGAAGTGATTATGTATTGCAGTGATATACACCTATGTCGTAGACTAGAACACGCCCAAATTCAGTAGCACTAAGCCTATTGAATAATAGTGAACAAACTAGAAGATTGATTATCACAATGCCACTCGATTTATCACATAGAACTTAAATCTATAAGTTGCAACATACTTTAATGTCGATAATTAGATAATGACATTTTAAGTATTATCATGCAGGGTTATACTCACGGGAGAGCTCCCCTCACATGTCATGCTATCAGCTATCACTTGTGCCTATTGTTAGTTATTAACAGATTGCTCAATAAACGTAAAGCAAAAAATTTGTTTTGCTGATAACTTGTTGCTAATTTTGTGTTTTGTCGATTATGTAAATAATTTATTTTTCATGGTTGACTTTCTTGCAGATAAGCGTTTTCACATAAAGCACTCCACCAAAAGCATTTGTATGCTCCCCCATATCCCCGTTTTCTACCAAATGTACGCGACGTATTGATGGTAGTTGCTCAAATAATTCCATGTTTCTTGTTAATTATTTATAAGTATGCATGTATGTATATGTGTATACAGGATGTTAATGAGTTGTAGGGACAAACTTCTAGGGTTTGCAAAACACAACAAAGCCAACAACTTTTGGTAATAAATGTGTGGTCAAAAGGGTTTCCTTTAGAAAATGGAGCGTCTTGAAGATTCTTCAAGAAGCAACTCAATTTACTACCTACTATTTGTTTCTATAACGACGGAAATTAATACAGGATAAACAAAAAGAGGGCTTTATTTATCCTGTATTAATTTCCGTCGTTATGGAAACAAATAGTAGGTAGTAAATTAAGTTGCGTACATTTAGGCGATTGTTAAAGAATCTTCGAGAAGCTCTATCCCTGAAAGGAAACACTTTTAACCATACATTTATTAACAAAAAATGTTTGTTTTCATGTATACTTTAAGCCCTAGAAGCTTGTCCCTGCAATTCATTAAAAGAATTAAATAACGAAGAACTTGATAAGTTTATTGGCCTAACCTTATTGCGAGCACAAATTGGGTTTCCTACAATACGAAAAGTATTTTCTAATGATCCTCTATACTGTCACCCAATTTTTCAATCCGTAATGTCTGGAAGACGTTATGAGAGAATTCTTCGCAGTTTCAACTGTTCCGACGATACTGAATCAGAAGACAAATTGCGAAAAATTTCACCTCTTCTAAATATATTATTGAAGAACTTTCAACTGGCACTACAGCCCGATGAACATTTATCACTGGATGAATCCTTATTGTTGTTCCGCGGCCGTTTGAGTTTCCGACAATATATAAAAGGGAAGAAGGCTAAATATGGTATCAAGTTTTACGAGCTCTGTGCTCCAAATGGATATGTGTTCAATATAGAAATCTATAAGGGCAAACAAACTGATAATGACGTGGTGAAATCTAAAATCAAATCAAATCAAATCAAAAAATCTAATGCAACCCTATTTGAATATGGGGCATCATCTTATTATGGATAACTATTATAATAGTGTCCGCCTATCAAATCAGCTTTTAGAGCATAAAACTCACACTACAGGTACGCTAAGATCAAATAGAAAGGATAATCCAAAATTACTTACTGAAGAAATCAGAACATATATGGATGCGTAATGGAAAAGTGTATGTTTCAAAGTGGAAAGACAAGCGGGAAGTAATGTGCATTACTACAAAATATCACCCAAAATTGATAGATGTACCCAACCGATTTGTCAAAGTGAAAACCAAACCAGAAGAAATCTGTGAGTACAACAAACACATGTCCGGTGTAGACCGATGTGACCAAATTGTCTCTTATTACTCTTGCCCAAGAAAAACGGTGAGATGGCATAAAAAAGTAATGTTTCACTTGTTAGATGTAACTGCGATGAATGTTTTTCTCCTCTTCAAAGAGCACAACTATTCCAAAATTGGCTTCCTAGAATTTCAGGAGAGACTAATTAGAGAGCTTCTGCAAGTTCCTATGGACGTCAAAGATGGAAGATTCTTTGTCAAACCCGGGCCAATTCGTCAAAACCGATGCCAAGAAGCCGTTGCTATTACTAATGCTCAACATTTTATGGAGAAAATTCCTCTTCCTGGAAACTGTAAACGAAAAAGCTATTTTTTGCGGTGTAGACAATGCGCGAAGGACCAGAAAAGAGTACAAACTAGTTGGAGGTGCAAAACATGTGAAAATAAACCAGCCTTGTGCGTTGGTGAATGCTTCGAAAACTTTCACACATAATGTTTTGTTCTTTGATGTTTTGTTGCTGTTTTATAAGTTTTATGAATATGTACTTACGTTCTTTTTTATAATAAAGTCATTTTTTTTCAAAGTATCATGGACTGCAATAGCAGTCTTGCACCTGCAGGACAAAGATATTGATGTCACGGGACACGACTGTAATTGCAGTCATTGTTTTTTTTATATAAAATCTAATATCAAGTAAAGATATTCTCAAATTTTAATACCCGTGAAAATCCGACCAGTAGTTGAGAAATTACGATGGTGAACCAAGGGGTACCCACACCCAATATTCACTGTCCGCGAACGTGTTAACACCCTGTATGTAATATATACAATGAGGTCGTAAAATGTCCTCATCTCCTATTAACTTTAGAACGAATAGTATTACTATTCAGTTGCTGTTGTGTAAAACAGGTTTTGTTGTGTTTTACAATCTTCTCCTTCTTCTTCATTCTTCAGTGGTGAACATTTCGAAAGCATATCTTTTTTGCTTTAATTCTTTTTTCCATAAACTTGTTATTTACAATCATCTATCATGTTTTTCTGGAAGAACATTTTTTATAAAATGCCTTTCAAATAGGGTGTCACTCGGCCCCATTGCCATTTAAAAAAATAGTTCAAGATGACGCCTAGCCGCTATTTCGAAAGTTATAAAATTTAGATATGGGCTTAAAAGTAGTATTTAGTCACTCATTAAAGCATACAAAATTTTGTGAAGAAATATCAAGTCGTTCAAAAGTTAGTAGGGAGGAAGGACATTTTACGACCACACTACCTATATATATATATATATATATATCTTCCAGTAGCATATTTCTTGTTATTCGTTTGTTTGGCAGACGATACACGTGCGCTAGCCACCCTAACCTCAGTATTTTTATACTTTTCACAATATCTGGTTCACCATAAGCTTCTTATATTTCCGTATTTGTTCTTCTCAAGACATCGCCTTCCTTTTCATTTATAAGTAGAAACAATACTAATTTTAACCTGTTTAAATTATGAATATTTATTAGCACAAATCAAAATAATAGGAAAAGGCGAAAACTTTATTTAATTCTGAATGTTTTTCAGATTAAAAATGGTAACAGCAAAACATCTGCAGTGGCTTCTACTGCTTGCCATTCTGGAACTGATTAGCTCCAATCAATCGCCGGAATGCAATTTTAGATTCGGGAAGACAGTTTCCTGCGAGAGGGTGAACTCCATCGATCAGCTAAAGGAGGGAATTCGGCAGGCTGCGGAGAAAGGTCAAGTTAAGCTTGAAGACTTTCAAGGATTAGAAATAGAACACAGTGACCTTAATTATTTAAAACCGGCAGTGTTCGAAGATGTTCAACATTTGCAAAATTTTAAAATATTTTTTTGTAATATTACTGATTTACCGAACGGTTTATTCCAGAAGCTTACGTCTGTAGAAGAAATACAAATAGGCTTCAGTTCCATCGTTAGCATTGACAGTAAGGCGTTCAGTGGACTTAGTAAATTAACTAGTTTAATTTTTTTTGGGAATAAAATCAGTGGTTTACCAGAAGGTTTGTTCGATGATCTTAACACTCTTACACAATTAGACTTACACAGCAATAATTTAGAAGAAATCAAAGCAGGAGCTTTTAATAATTTAAATCGCCTTACAACACTAGAACTACTTGATAATAAGATTCAACAGCTTCCACCCAAAATGTTTGAAAACCTTTCCCTTTTGAAAACATTATGGTTAAACGATAATAAAATTAAAAGTTTGGACAGCAACACATTTAACGGGTTGGAAAACTTAACCGAATTGCTTTTATCGAAAAATTCTTTATCAACGTTGCCCCTGGGAATATTTAAAGGTTTAACTTCCCTTTCCCAGCTCGATTTAAGTAGCAACAATATTGAAGAATTAGATCCTAATTTATTCGTAGATCTGCAGAAGCTGCAAAGCTTTGATGGATCTAAAAACAAGATTACTGTAATTCCACCTGGTTTATTCGAAAATCTTTCTCAATTAAAAGGAATTAATCTGGCTGTTAATTTTATAACTAACGTGGAGATAGGTACCTTTAAAGGGTTAAACGATTTGCAAACAGTAGATTTAAATAACAATCATATTAAAACCGTATCGAATAATTTATTTGAAGACAATAATAAATTAACTGTTATTAACTTAAGCTTTAATAAAATTGAATCCATAACCGCTGAAAGCTTCAAAGGGTTGATAATTTAAAAGAACTCTATTTGGATAACAATGATATATCTGATATTGAATCGGTTGCTCTGAAAGATCTTAAGACTATTGAAATTCTGAAACTTAATAACAATAACTTGCTTTCTTTCAATAAAGACATTTTTAAAGACCTAACTCAGTTGCGAACTTTAAATCTTGAGGAAAACAACATTACCGATCTTCCGTCAGGAGTTTTCCAAAATTTTCAATCCTTAACCAGTCTTGTCTTAACAAAAAATAACTTGACTGCCTTAGAAAATGGAGTTTTTGAAGGTCTTTCACAACTAACAGAGTTACTTTTATATGAGAATCAAATAGAACGCATATCACCTGACGCTTTTAAAAATCTCAACAGTCTCAAATCGCTTTACTTCTCGGATAACAATTTAAATTCCTTAGAACCTGGGATATTTAGCGACTTATCTTCAGTAACTTATTTGTCGCTGGAGAATAATAAAATCAGCACGTTGCAGCAAGGTAGCTTTAAAGGTTTGTCAAAAGTAGATTATCTATATCTGGCTAGAAACGAAATTGCAGATCTCCCAAATAATTCCTTCATAGGTCTTGATGAATTAACACGGCTACATCTAGACAACAATAAAATACGCAGCTTGCGATCTGGTACGTTCAATGGGGTAAATAAATTAGATGGACTATATTTGCAACAAAACGAAATTGGTGAGTTAGAATCTGGGACGTTCCAAAACCTTGATCAGTTAGAGTATTTGTCGATTTATGAAAATAAAATAAGGAGTTTGGATGTCGGTGTATTTGATGGTTTAACTAAACTACGTGATTTGGAATTAGGAAAGAATCAATTAAAATCTGTAAACCCTAAAGCACTAGAACCCCTTTCCAGTCTACAATTTCTTGGTTTAGGGGAAAATCAGTTAGAAAATTTGGAAAATAACATATTTTCTTTGCTTCCTAATTTAGTAGAAATAAATCTATCAAATAACAAAATTGGAGAATTACCTCCAGGTGTTTTCAAATCGTTAAAATCACTGAATACTTTATATTTCGGTGGGAACAATATAAAAACTTTAACCAGTTCAACAATTACTGACGTGCCTGGATTACAAAATTTGTATTTGCAAAACGGAAACATTGAAAATATCCAGCCTGATGCTTTCAAAAACCTTAACACTCTATGGAGTCTCCGATTAGATAGCAATAAACTGAAACACTTAGATTCAACAATATTTGATGGTCTCAACAAGTTATACCGACTTGATTTATCAAATAACAGTATCAGTGATTTAAATCCAAACACGTTTGATAGCCTGAAGTCTCTTAGTTATCTTTATTTAGAGGGAAATAAATTAGATGCTAGTGTTCTTGAAATAATTAGCAAAAAGTATTCCCTTCCAGTTCCAGTTGTCATGGAATAATATTTTATCAGCTTTTATACTTCATTGTGCTACGTTATTATTATGTTAAATGTCTAATGCTAAGTCACTGTACCAATAATTATAAATAAATGTAACATTTTAATAACATTGCTTTTAATTGTCTATAACGGCTTGTTACGGGCCGCATTTTTCCGTCTCCTAAAGGGTTAGCGCAACCGAGTGCGCTAATCATGTAGGAAACGGTTGCGAGACCTGCATCTCCGTTCCCTAAGGGGTTACTAAAAAGTTTTACTAAATGTTTTATTAAGTAGGTACGTATAAAAAAAGTAATCAGAAGAATTATCTGACGGTTGCACTTCTTCAGTTGAAACAATATTACCATCTAGTTCACTTCGCATAGGCTGTTCAAAATCCCGATTAGCGCAGGATGGTGATTGTATCATCTCACTGTTCGTTTCTTTCATACCCATAAAAAAGGTGCTATCAAAATTCTTTCCAAGGGTTAAACTGGCAAGTTCAACGCGGTCAGAGAATAGCAGATGTGGGGTAGTTAGCAAATTAACACCTGTGTTATAAACTGCACAAAGATGTTTGCAGAGTTTTCCTCCTGCTCCAGCTGGACAATCGCATTGCTCAATTGTTATATCAACTGTATACAAAAGATTGCTATCTTCTGAAGATGCGACTGTAAAAGTTGTGTCTGTCCTTTTTTCCACAGCAAGAAGGCAGGCCTTATGGCAAAATTTTTAATTGCATGCGGTGCGCTAGCCCCTTAGGTAACGGAGATGCAGGTCTCGCATCCGATTCCTACACGATCCGCGCACTCGGTTGCGCTAGCCCTATAGGAGACGGAAAAATGCTTACGGGCCAAGCGATTGTTTTCGACAGCCCACAGCAAACAGTTGTAATTAGCTCTTCGACCAACAACACATGGAGGAGGGACGATTCACAGAAGACGATTAAAACAAGAAAGTCTTTATTGATACAAACTGCGGGGTAAATTACAATAAGTAGACACCACCGTTTTCAGCCACGGCTAGTAGAAGGTCCTCGTGAAAGAGCCGAGGACTTACAGCTCACAGGGGTCGAATCTCCCGTATTGTGTTTCCTCTTTACCTAAACATTTCTTACAACATACATGCCAAAAAAGAAAATGCACAAAAATAATAAGTTAGAAGTTTGTTACACCAAATCGGGGACAAAAACTAAATATATAAAGAAGGCAAAAAAAATATATCTAATAACCATAAATAAATAATGACAAGAGAGCCACACACTTTCTTCTGAAACTTACTGCAATTTCCCCGGTGTAATCACCACAACTAGCTCGCTGCGAAATGGGGTGGGTGATGTGAAAAGAAATAAATTTTTAACGGGCGCCAGAATCCAAATAACCTACAGTAATACAGTAATGATAGATCTGCCTCATTGGATTCCCTAGAGGGTTAACTCTTTCCGAAGAGAGAAACAAAAAAAAAAGGTAATAATAAATCAATAATTTAATAAATCCCCAAAAATCGGTACAACAGTAAACTCGTTTATAACACCAGATAAAGAAATATTGACAGCAAACGGGGGTATAACACAAATTCAATATACAAAATAAACTATAATAGCTACAAAAAAAAATCATATCATAATAGCAACGGGAATTTACTACCAAAACTCTCAAAATAATAAATTACCTTTTAAAATGGGAAACCAAATTGCGGAAAACTTGTCCATAGGACAATTGCAAACACCAAAATCTAACAATGGTATAGATATATCCCGTAAATTTAGTAATACGCGGGGCCGAATATGGCGGTTTCCCGAAAAACGCCTTCCTCACCAAAACGCAAAATCCGCCCTAAATCGCCGTCATAAAATACGGACCTGAACGCAATTGAATACCAAAAAAAATTCAATCTGAAAAGACGCACCCGATTTCCGCAAAAAAATTCACCCTGATTAACATAAACAAAATTAACAGTAAAAGGTTTCTTAAACTCCCGTAGTGCTAAAACGTAGACACTTCCAAAACATAGGTTCACTCCAAGAGCAAAAATATACAAATGGTAAAATCCTAACCTCAAAATCTGTACATGTGCTTCCAAGTAAAATTTACAATTTATTTTTAGACTAAAAACTCACTAGAACGTGGCTTTGTTGCACTAGTAACAGCCCGGCGAAATATATATATCACGAAACGGCAACATTAAAAGAGAAATCCTCAATCTGATCTTAATCTCCGGAAGCTTACTAGTCAACCTCGGAGCATCCAAAAATGGGCAGCAAACGGATGAAACGCCAGCCAGATCTTCTCTCACGCCTCAGCAACAGGTAACTGGACTTAAACTCCACCGAACCGCTTCCCGAAGGCATCTGCAGCAACGCTCAGACAATTTCTTGGCAGATCGAACGTGAATCGGTAGTATTGTGGATGAAGCTAAACACCTCATTCGATGATTTCGCAGGTGGTTTAATCTTGAGCACCGGCCGAAGATGAACTTAACAGTATAAATTAAGCCGGAAAATTTTGAAGCACCATGAGGTAAGATTATTATCTTCTTTCTTTGGACTGACTGATTTTAATCCTGATTTAAACAATCAGACAGGAGTTTGACCACGCAACTCACGAAGCTAAACACAACGTCAAAACTCTACTTTATAGAAAGCTGGTTCTTAATCCGAAAACTTTTCGAAACACGAGGACAAAATCGAACCAACTCACTTCAGCCAAATCCAACCAGCCAAAAAGCCCCCACTCAGGAAAAACCACCTCCCATTTTTCCAAAAGGAATCCCCAAAAAAAAAACAGGAAATCTACCCCTACTATCCATATTTATTAAAAATGGGCCAATGAGTACATCAAACTGTACAGAGAACTGACAGATCCTAACAATTGCCTTGAAGTGCAACCCAAAATGCATATATGTATAATTTTAGTCTAAAAATGTAAAAATATTAAATAAAGACTTGCTGCCAAACTTAAACATAACAAGCGTTTGGACTACTACATCCAAAGCTTGGCTCTCTACCACTGAGCCATTCTCGCCCAGTTATTGCCATTACTGGATGCAATTTGTTTAATAATGGAAATCTCATTAAGGCAGTGATTCTCTACGTGTTGGGGGCGCCCCTCTAGTGATAAAACTAAATGGGGGCACGGGCATATTGAAAAAAGAAATAAGAAAAAAATATTATTAAAAGAATTATTTAATTTGCTGAAAGGAAAGCAATAAAATACATTCTAACATAATAAAAAATAAAATACACGTTTACACTGATATAATACACCTATAAATAAATTTGTATCAGTACTGCACAATGTATTGAATAATTAACTTATCAGTACTAAATTAAATATAAGTTTAATAATTATTAGTGACTCCCTTGGGCCTGCCTTGCAGAGCAAAGTTTTTCGAAAGAAGGTGTAATATTAGAAATTGACACTAGGTAGGAAGTTGAAAATGGTAATAGTATACGAAATGATTTTGATTTCGGTGCAGAAAACTCATCATTCACCCCTGCCCAAAATTCAAAGAGTAATTTATTACTAAATTTTGTTTTGATTTCATCACTTGCCGTGAAGTCTATGAAGATTTCTTTTTCGGCAGTTGAGAGACCTTGGGCAGTATTTTGAAATGGGTTCCTAACCCATTCGTAACTTCCTACCAAGTTGTCGTCAGCAAGAAAATACTTTTTAAAATTCTCTGCCAGCATGACTAAATAATTTTCAATGGTTACAAAAACAACTTTCACATGTTGCTCTTCAGCCTTGTAAGTTTTAATACATTCATCCACATTAGTAAACATTTATAGGTTTCTTTGCTTTAAATTTCTGCTCCAAAATTCCAATTTTCTACAAAAAGCATTAACTTTATCACTCGTATCGAACATATGTGTGTTTACTCGTTGGAATTGAAGATTCAAGGTATTTAATTTCTCGAATATGTCGACCAAGTAGCTCAATTACATCACATATAAATCATCTCGAAGTTTCTCGGCTTCCGGTCGATTTTCCTCTTCTAGAAGAAATGGCAATTTCATCTTTTAGTTCATAAACCCGTTACAAAAATTTCCCACATGATAATCATCTTGCCTCGCAATAAAATAGTAACGCTGAAAGTACCGCACCCCTGTCTTTACAAAGTGCAGAAAAGATTCTTGATTTAAGGGGTGTCATTTTTATATAATTTACTACGGTTACAACAGTCGTTAGCACAAGATTCAGACCAGGACTCATTTTTTTGGAAGCCAGAGCTTCTCTGTGGATCACGCAATGTGTCCATTCACATTGCCGCGATTTTCGTTTCACAAGTGCTTGTATACTTTGGAATCTTCCAGACATTGTATGAGCACCATCGGTGTATATTCCGACGCTATATTTCCACTCTATTTTGCCTCGTTTACAAAATCATTTGAGATAGCTCATAATCTAAGTGCTGTTGCTTTGAGCTCTACTGGTTTGTAGAAAAATAGTTCTTCTACTGCTGACACACCAACACAAAATCGAACATGGCAATTAAATGAGCATCTTTATTGCTATCTGTTGCCTCATCAAGCTGAATTGAAAACAATTTGTAACGCCACTTCCAGAAAAGCTAATGCTGTACATCTTTCGCTATATCACCAATTCGACGGGCAACAGTATTCTTTGATAGAGGTATGGACTGTAATTGTTTGGCAAAATTATCTCCAAACATAGTTTCTACAATCTCAATTGCAGCTGGCAAAATATGCTCTTCACAAATGGTGCGAGGCTTTTCACATGTGGCTGAGACTGGTTGGTATTGAAGAGGTGCAGCATTTATACACGCTTGCGTCCCGGTCGCGCAGCCGGTCCAGAATGTTCAATATAAATCTAAACTTCTCGCAAGGCCGCGAGAATGTCCGATATAGTCGACGTAAGACAGAGAGCAATAGAGAGGCATTGATTCTGGTTTTATCAATATAACGGATCGGTGTTGCCAAATATCAATAAATTTACATATTCGTAGTAATTTTTAAGGTTGTGTAATTGTAATATTAGTTTCTATTAGAAACTAATATTACAATTACACTACGATTTCAGTAAAAATGATTGTATGAGAGGGGGGGGGGATGAGAATTGTGATTGAAAATTGCGTCGCAAATTCTAAAAGGTGAGAAATGCTGCTTTAATGTAATGATTGTTACCTCCAGGAACTGTTAAAGCTTTATGGATCGAAGATCTAGAGGCTGCTAATTTATTAATTTTATGGTCACATAACCACGACTATGCCGGCCATGTAGCCAGGTACGAAGACGAGTGATGGACCAATATTTTACTTCACTGGAGACCATATCTGGAAAGGAGAACAAGAGGACCACCACCAATGCGCTGGACAAATGACATTAAATTAACAGAGGGATTGAACTGAACAAGACAAGCACAAAATAGACACATGGAGGGATATGAGAGAAGCGTCCTATATTCAGAAATATACGGCAGAATGAGGCTTTTTGAGATTGAGATTGAGATGGTGACATGAGTCCAGTAATATTTGTGATATCTGTTTATGTGGGTTTTCTATAAATATCATATTCAAGTTTCTTTTTAGAATTAATTTTTATGTTCGAGTCTAAATAATTACTACATCTGCCTTGTTTCTTAAATTTCTTCTAATAATTCGTAGTTCGTGGCTCGTTATATTGGTGTCTCCTAGAATGAATATTCACGTAATGCACAGAATAGTTAATAGTCCAGTATTGATCATAGTTTCTCCACTACAGTTGGCATGCTTGTCTTCGCTCTTGTTTTGGCAAATAATATAGTTATGCAAACTTGCAACCATCCTCGGCTGGGCGCGGTAGAACTAATATTTAGTTTTAACCGATTTAAAAATATTTGCCGTCATATTCAGAAGCAGTGGAGTAGCAAGTGAGATATTTGTTAAATTAATACACTTCTAATACCTTCATTTCCCTGCAAGATTTGACAAAGAAAGAATGTGAAAATTAGTGAATTAATTTCAATAAAATGTTGGTAGTGCAGAAGCGATAGATAAATACCTACCTACAATCTGCATGGTTAACTTAAACTTCTAACTCGAATGTCATTTCCAGTACTCCAAGCGGAAATAAAAGCCCGTGTTGCAATCACCAATAAAAATTTAAAACATTCGCAGCTTCCTGCTTTCGATAAACCTAACTTCCGACTACTTTCCATTTTCGGTACATTTAGATTCGGTGAGGTATCTTCTTCTTAAGGTGCCTTCTTCATTACTGAATGTTGGCAACAATTCTAGGGAAATCTTCTCTGTGTTTCCCTGCTCTAATTAAGGAGTGGATATCCATACCCGTCCATTCCCTAATGTTTTTAAGAAAAGAACATCTTCTTCGTCCTGGTCCTTTATTTCCTTCTACTATGCCTTCCATGATAAATAAATTGCAGTAGGCGGTATTTGTCGTTGCGATAGACGTCTCCAAAGTACGCAGTCTTTCGTTTCTTGATGTTTGTCACTAATTCTTTATCCCTTTGCATCCTTCTTAGCACTTCATCATTAGTAATGTGTTCAGTTCATGAAATGCGCAACATTCTCCGGTATATCCAAAATGCAAAAGATTGAAGTGTTTTAATAATCTGTTTTTAGCGTCCATGTTTCCACGCCGTACAACAGTATCGAGTATATGTAGGATTTCACAAATCGGAAAAGTGTAGTTAGCGGTTAGTAAGTAAGTTTTTCATCTTCAGGAAAGCTCCTTTCGCTAGTCCTATTCGTGTTCGCACATCAAAATCCGGATCTATATCTTCTGTCAGCCAGGATCCGAGGTATTTAAACTTTAAGACTTTTTCAATTCGCTCGTTATTTATTCTTAATTCGATGTGTGCTCTCGGATTTTTGCTGAATTCCATCATCTTGGTTTTTTAAGTGTTGATTTTTAGTCCGAGTGCTTCCCCTTCTCTGGTTATTGCGTCCATTAAACGTTGTAGTCCTTCAGGACTGTCAGTAATTACTGCTGTGTCGTCCGCAAATCTGAGGTGTTAATAAGTTGTCCATTCACTTTATTACCTTCCTCTGTATTTTCTAATGCTCTACAAAAGATTTCCTCCGAGTGTTAAATATGTTAAATAGCAACGGCCACAATACAAATCCTTGTCTAACACTTCTTTTTATTGGTGCAATTTCGGTAGTTTCGTTTTCTATCCTCACGGTTGCTACTTGGTGCCAGAAGAGCTTCTTCATGAAATTTATATCTTCTTCGTCGAGGCTTTTATCTTTGAGTATCCTTATTAATTCTGCATGTCTAATGTGATCCAATGCATTTTCATAATCTATAAAGCATATGTACACTTATTTCTGTTGGTCTCTGCATTTTTGTAGTATAACTGATAAGCTGAGTAGTGCATCAGGTGTGCCTATAAGCCTAGCCCTTGTTGGAAGCCAAACTGTGAATCACTTAAGTCTTCCCCATATTTTCTGTATATTCTGCGTTGTAATACTTTTAAGAATAGCGTCGTAACATGGCTGATAAGGCTGATAAGGCGGAATTCAATGCATTTCCAAATCTTAGGTATTAAGTTTGTACAGTAGCGTTAATTTTAAAGATTTAATGTTGCTTACCGTGACAGAACAGTCAAGACAAAATGATGGAATCTGTCTGTTACTAGCGCACGCCATTAAATGGTCAATATTTCTTGAACATTAGGAATGGAAGAAAAAAAAAACAATACATATCAACCAATAAACATTTATGTTCTAATCTGTATAAACAAAATAGAAACATTGAACTGAAAACATTTATTTGTATATTTTCAAAAATATCAAAGGTTCTAGCACATGACAAAACCTACACTTAACTTACAAATTTCACATTGTTGCAATAGGTAGACCGAGATTTCTAATTTTTTTTATATTCTACTTCATAATTAGAATACGCACGTAATTCGAAGAAACGTCTGTGAACAAAAACACTACTTATCGATTCTATCTATCTATTTCTAAATTGACAGGGCCCAGATGTGCAGCACTCCGACCTTTTGATCCATTGTGCATCCTGTCTGTTGCGTGCCTCATTAGAGCAGATCCGACCTTTTGAGGAAGGCCAGGATCTGTCTCGGTGGGGCTCTTCGAATATCCTCAGGTTCTGGAAACCAGACCCCGAAGACCCTGAAACTGAGAGTGGCAAGCGCTGCACACCGACAGAGTACATGAATAGAGGTTTCTTCTTCTGTTTAACACTTCCGACAGAGGGCATCGTTTCTGATTCCCAATGTGGTTAAGTGTTTGTTCAGATGGCCATGGCCTGTTAAGAGGCCTACTATGGCCTTGATGTCTTTCCTCCCCAGATTTAATAGGAAGTCTGTTTGCTTTTGGGCTGGTGCTTCTATGGGTCTCGCTTGCCTAAACGGTTGTTGTTTCCACCTTTGGACATGCTGATTTCTCAGTCTGTCCAGTATAGTGGCCTTAATTGAGCTCTGAGGTACGCCCACTGCTGGTTCGGGTACCCAGAGGTGCTCCAAGGAGCCCATCCGGGCCAACCGATCAGCGTGTTCGTTACCCTCAAACCCACTGTGTCCCGGTATCCAACCCAGCGTCAATCCAAGGTTACGCTGTACCATCGCCTATAGTTTTTCCCAGCAATCTAAAACCAACCGCGAGGTTTTCTTAGGATTGCTGAGCGATTTAAGAGCCGTTTAGCTGTCTGAGTATATTGTGATGGGCAAATTTTGGTATGCCCTACGAGTACATTCATCAGCGCATTCGGATATAGCTACTATTTCCGCCTGAAACACTGACGTATGAGTCCCCAATGGTGTAGATAGTTCTACTCTTGGGGACTGTCCAAATATGCCTGCTCCAGTTCTGCCTGCCATTTTGGATCCGTCTGTAAACCAGATTAGTCCTGTATTGGCAAGTAGACCCTGGGCCTGCCTATTTCTCTTTGGTGGGAATGTTTCTGTTGAACGTATACCTTGGAACCATGCGGTCTACCCCCATGCAGCAGATCTCTGGTGCACTGGATAGCATCCCGCAATACCCCATGTTATAGCCCACGTCCTTCCATAAGTTTAATTGCTTTACTCTCCAGGCCGCTAGCAGTGCCTCCGACTCACTGCCATTGGCAGTGCTGGGAGCCCTATTAGCGCCTCGAGAGCAGCTGTTGGTGTTGTTCTTAGTGCACTCGTAATGCCCACACAGGCCAAACGCTGCACTCGTTTGAGGATTGTTCCCAGTCTTTGTGTATCTGCGCCTTTCCACCAGATAAGCGCTGCATACGTGATGATGGGTCTTACCATGGTTATGTACATCCAGTGTACCACCTTTGGTTTGAACCCCCAGGTTGTGCCAAAGGCACATCTGCAAGTCCAAAAGGTTGCAGTTGCCTTCCTAGCTCTTTCCTCTACATGGTGTCTCCAAGTAAGTCTCTGGTCAAGTATGACGCCCATTTGACTTTGGAGTCCCAGGCTAGGGGAGTGTTGTATAAGGTAAGGGCCCTTTCTTGTAGGTTCCTTATTTTAGTAAAGAGCACTGCTCTGGTTTTCGTTGGGTTGACCGTCAGCGAATGCTTTCTGCACCAGCGTTCTACGGTATTCAGTCCATCTTGAGCAATCTCTAGGACTGTCCCGTGGAATCTACCAGTGGCCAAGATTGCTACATCATCCGCGTAACCTTTAGTATAAAGACCTTGATTGTTTAGGTCAGTGATCAAGCTGTTTACTACCAAGTTACACAGCAGGGGAGAGAGTACTCCCTCTGGCAGCATAGGCGGTCTTACTTCCATCGTTGCTGGTGACCTTGATGGTTCGCGACTGGAGCAGGTTTTTGATCCACTTTATGGTCGTAATGTCAAACCCCCTCTGCGCTGCCGCAGCGCACATCGAGTTGTAGGAGACATTGTCGAACGCCCACTCTATGTCTAAAATGATTCCGAGGGCTATCTCTTTGTGGAGCAGCGCCTTCTCAACCCTATATATTACATAATGAAGTGCTGTTTCCAGAGATTTTCCTGGTTGATGTGCATATTGATTCGGATGCAGCGGGTTGTTTACCAGCGGTCCGTCCCTTAAGTGCTTGTCTACCAGCTTTTCTAATTCTTTCAATAGAACTGATGTTAAGCTGATGGGTCTGAAAACTTTTGGCTCTGCGTACGAGACGCACTCCGGTTTTGGTAAGAATACTATCTTGGATACCCTCCAGGCCATTGGAATGTAGCCTAGAGCCAAGCTAGCTCTGTATAATTTGCAGAGAGTATCGGTGAGAGACTCCGGCCCTTCACTGAGAAGTGCCGGAAAAATTCCATCGTCCCCAGCTGCTTTGAAGGGAGCAAAACGGTTGATCGCCCACTTCAGTTTTTCATGTGTGACTATTGAATTGACTTTATGCCAGTCCCCACGGTTTATATGAGTGACATTATTACCACTCTGTTGTGTGTTGGGTGTTGTTCGTGCCCCAGAAAAGTGGGTCACTAGTAACAAGCTTAAAGCTTCCTGCTCAGATGATGAATAGTCACCCGACGGTTGTTTAAGAGGTCCCATTTTGCATTGGGGGTCTCGTGCTATGACCTTGTGTAGTCTTGCTGCTTCGGGTAGGGTTTGAATCCCTTCGCAGAACGACTTTCATGACTCTCTTTTTCTTTGCCGTATGGCCGGTTTGGCCGTCTTTGAGAAAGTTTGGAGTTTTCCCAGTCCGTTTCATTCTCAGTTCTTTTGGCCTTATTCAAGAGACGTCTTGTTCCTTTACGATGGTGATGTAGGGTAGTGTCCCGCCAAGGAACATTCTTCCCTGATCGTGCCACCACTAGGGGGCGATTTCCTTCCTAAGATTTTATTACAGCTTGTTGTAACAAATCTGCAACTGTATCAACATCTACTGTATCAGCCAACCTTCAAGGTACAACCTCCATGCGAGCCCTGAGGGTCTCCCTGTAGGAGTCCCAATTAGTTCTGGCTGGGTTCCCGTAGCCTTAAGGTTGGCTGGCCACAGATGTGAGTGTAAAGATTATGTGTCGGTGGTCTGACATGGAAGCTTCATTGGATACTGACCATCCCTTGATGCCCTGTAAGAGGTTTGGTGAACAAGGTGTGCTATCAATTACCTCCTTTCTTCGCTGTGTCACAAAAGTTGGTTCATTGCCTCGGTTTAGAATCACCACGTGAGTAGATGAAAAGTATTCCAGTAGATTGGAACCCCTTGCATTGATGTCTGTGCTCTCCCATATAGTGTGGTGAGCATTGGCATCACATCCAATGAGGAGATCCTTCTTCTTCTCCTTACAGTGTTGCACCAGATCACTGAGCTCTTTAGAAGGCGGTGGATCAGGCGAGTCGTAGGGAAAGTAGGCCTAGCAGACAACTACCTTCTTGGCTTCATCCCCATTTTTTAGTATCAGGTTACCAGTTGTTAGATCCCTGCAATAAAAATTAGGCATGATACTTATATTCACGTCCGACGAGGCATAAATACAAGTCCTGGGGGTTTCGTTTGGGGAACTATGTAGGAATTGCCCTTTACTGATATTTAGTCCTTTAACTCTGCCATGGTTGCACCATGGCTCTTGTATAAGTGCTAAATGTGTGTGTTCCACTGACAGCCGCCTGGTTGAAACACCACAGGCTGCTATGCAGTGTTGCAAATTAATCTGGATGAATGAGACGTTATAGCAGCCCATTTGGACAGCCTTTACCTCTCCTCCTCCATCGGAGTGTAAGCCGAGCTTCTTGTCTCCTCCATTGGGGATTCGACGGTTGGCGCCTGAGGCGCGGCCTTCTCCTTCTTGGTATCGAGTAACCAGAAGGTCACTTGGCCCAAGCCGTAGAAGGGCGGGAAACTGCATTTCTCCAGGACAGCAGCTGTGGATTCGTCCATGCCCAGAATTAGCCTAACTCCCTTCGGGGAGGTTTGCTCCTTCCGGTCATAGACTCTCCACAGGCGAGATCTGAAGTCAGCATTTTGCCGACCCAGTCGCTTGATGACGATGTCGGTCTCCGTTGCCGGTCCCGGGATACATACTGAAGCACGCTTTAGCTTTGGGATGGCGCTGTAATCTACTATTTACAGATCTGCTCCTTCCACTATGTTGGAGCTGGAGATTAGCTTCCTCGGCCACTCTTTGCTCCCGTCGTCAGCACAGGAAATCGCCAGTACTCCCTGCGTCAGCTTTGTATCATGGAAGCCGGGAATGGTTTCCTCTTCCGGGACCCCATCCAGTGCCTCGATGATAGCGCCTCTAATCTTTTCTTCCAGTTCCTGGGAGATCACCACATCTGGGTGCCCACCCATACGGACGGCCACCCTCAGTGAGCACTCCACAGCCCTGGCGTATGAAGTAGAGGGTGCTTGTGGGCGGTACTTGTTCGATGCCGGTTTTGCATCGGGAGGAGTCTCGCCCGCTTCTCTGCCTCTTGGTAGAGGCTACGGCCTGGGTTGCAGGTTTACCCTGTGGTGCCCTACTTCCCTGGCCTGTTTCTTGCCGTACACCCGAAGGTCCCAGCGCTGGTGTCGGTGCTCCGGCCTTTATGGTCTTCTTCCTCTTCTTCCTTTGGACACCCGACAGATGCTTCTTTTTGCTTGGAGGAGGTTCTGTCCTAGCACTCCCCTCGGTCTCCATTGGCTGAGGTACCACCACCGAAGTGGCATCCTCGATGGGTTGTTGAGGTTCCACCTTCGATGTGGCGCCCTCTATGTTGGAAGTATCATCTTGGTGACGTCCTTCAGAGGAGGGGGGGTTCACTGTGATCACTCATTTGATCCCACGAGTAACTAGCAAAAACCATCCGCTCCCGCAGAGGCTGATACGGGAGTAAGGCTTCATACTGTAGAAGGTCACCTGGTGTCCTACAGGCATCGTTCGTGACACTAATAACCCGTAGTGCCACACAACCCTCAGCACGATAGCTTCCACCTTGGTTTCGGGGATTTATTTTCGAAGTTTACTCCTCTAGAACCGCCGCCTTCCGCATAAACAGCGTCACCTCTAGTAGGAGTGGCTCTTCACCACGGGCGGACGGTCTTCCAGTGTGAGAGGCTAGTGCAACTCAAGTCATTTTACTCAGTTGGTTGCTGTGGTACGCGTCAACACTGGCTGGGTTGCCATCTGTTCACTTTCAGGCCAAGGTCTTGGAGTATGATCAAGAGCCCCATTTAAGGGGAATAATCAGAGACCCCAGTGCATCCCGGTCCCGGTTGCGGGGCCGGGGAACCATGGTAGTTCCCTCAGTCTTCAGGTAGCGGTCCTTGGCCCCTTACTTATCTCTGACGCAGGTTTTTTTTACTACTGCGTGTGTAACAATTGCTCCTCTGCAAACAATTTTTTTCCTGCAATTCTGTTATAAAATTAGATGTCATACATCTCAAGTGTAGTTCCTCCCGACTTGTAAAGGTAAGCGAATGTTACAAAATATAGCCTTCAAAATTAACAATCGACAGGGAATGATCTAACACTTTCCCATACGTAGAAGTTTTAGGGTTAGCCTGTAGGTAATTATAAACGTAAAAAAATTAATCTTTAAAATGCCAAGTCGTCAAAAATATATAATTTTAGTATTGTTGCGGTTTGCTTTGTTGGAATTTAGGGCCTCCCTCCCGTTACTTAGCTTTGTTACAAATACAAGAGCTGTAATTTCGCATCTGCATCTCAGACTATAATTTAGAGTAATTGTTGTTTTGTGTTGGGGAGTAGTGAAATTTACTACAGGCTGTTTGTGAAATGTTTTTGTTGACATTACATTACATTATCACCTTATTTTTTATATTTAAGGCCTACAAACAGCACTGGTAATCATAACCTAATTTAGTAATTTAATTGACTGAATCATGCTTCTTAGTGTCAACTTTTGTTTTCAAATTTAAATCTTATAAACATGTTTTATTGGAGTTTCCAAATCAGTAGTGCAACTCATATAGTTCCATAAAGAAATTAAGTTCTTCGCTGTTTTAACAATTTTACAACGATACGGTGTGGGTGTACATTTAAAAGCAGCTAGCATTGATTTGCTTTTCTGCATCAATTGCTGGTAATTTTTCGTCCCGGCAACTTTTACTGGGACATAATTATGTTATTTAGAAATATATTCGCTCGAAAATATTGATTAAGAGGACACTAACATACACTATCATTATTGACGACTTCAAATTTATATATATGCAAAAAGGGGTCTTATTAAGTGTTACGGATCAGATCAGCGTAATTTGTTACTTATCTGTGTAAAAATTGAAAAATTTCGGTAAATTAGCCGAAAATCAAGAGTTTGGATGGAGTGGCGTCCCTAGATTTCTTTTGTTTTTGCGACATGTTTTGTTCGGTTTGCCTTTGACGTTTGAGACGTCAACAAATTTGAAGGTTAGGAAGGAATCTCTTAACAGTTGAACACAGATTAATACCTGTTAATTATTTGGGAGATATGCGCATCATATTCTGGAACGGCAACTGAAATTCCAATTGAATTTAATTTAAAATAAATTAAAACAAATGAATAACATCGAATCAATAACAATTTGAAAAAAGAAGCAAGTTTGACGTCAGCAACTTAATAGAAAATAT
Source organism: Limonius californicus (assembly GCA_014611495.1). Classification (NCBI taxonomy): domain Eukaryota; kingdom Metazoa; phylum Arthropoda; class Insecta; order Coleoptera; family Elateridae; genus Limonius; species Limonius californicus. Next base: position 48,807 of record JABXWE010000159.1, read on the forward strand.
AAAGGTGCAGTAATAGATACTCAGTCCACAGTTTTTCTGCGAGGAACTTAGAATAAAGCAACGAGTGTTGGACTTACATTTTGACGTTGAAGAACAACTGGGTGCAGGTGTACCAATGTCTGCTAGTGAATTTACCAATACCAGAAGAAAATAAGCAAGTGCTTCTATGTGAAAAGGCGGGTCCGTTTGAAAGTGTTCTGTCAGATTGGAACTTACTACTTATTTCATGTGTTTCTGTCATTTCATTCTTAAAGTTGTTTATCGCTTCATAAAAAAAACTTAGACAATTCGATAACATTTAATTCATTTCTTTGTTGCATCCATATTTTATAATTTCGTGTTTATTACCTAGTATCCCTGGCTTTGATCAACTAACCAGCTCAGACGAATATTAAGGGTATACAACAATAACCAAAATATATCGCGTAATTTTTTTTTCGCTTTAACGTGGAGCTCATATTTAGGTCCCTCAATAAAATCATAATCCGAATAATATATATTATAACGTCCATAGCCGTATTGGAAAGAAGAAATTTTCAGATATCTCTACAATTAATAACGAAGTTATAATCTGTAAAACGATTCACAAACAGCCTGTACATTCTCATATATACTTTCAGATTCCTAAATTTAACCTATATGATTTTTTGCTTGCAGGTTGTTGGTGTTCCTCAAGACGGTGCAGCAAATATTATTATATTTTCTTTCTTTCATTCATTCTACTACTTTGGATCATTATAAATACATGGATACATATGGAAACGTCGTGATTATAATATTCTCGAAGAATATTAATTTAGCTAGATGTTTGTGTTACGTAGTTGTTTTGATAACATATGATCTCTGTAAGAAATTGTAAATATCTAATCATGTGTATAGTAATGGGGTAAAAGGATTGGGGGTTGATGTAAACATTACAGTGCGCGGTGCTCTTGCTAAGAGATAATAAATTGCTTATGTACCCCGTCAGACAGGCTTAAAACCCCTGCTGGGTGGCGATGATAGTAATTTATGTCCGGCACTGTATTGCTTATTCGGCTTCCATTTAGTTTGGTTCATTATAAGCACACGGACAGATATGAAAGCGTGGTGGCTGTAATATTCCTGAGGTATAATGACTTATCTAGATGTTTGCCTTACATAGTTGTTTTGATAACATATGCTCTATGTAAGAATTTCATTGGTTCAACCATATGAAAAAGTTAGTCCATTAATGCGCAGTAATCGAAATTGAGCCACATGAGGAAAGCTACATTTAAAGCTGCTTTAGTCGCATTACCAAAAAACGTTAGTACATGCAGAGCCTAGTTTTGTCATTTTAAGGTTGGTAAACCAAAATTTTACACAGGATATGACAGCTTTCCAGTGTCTTTATTTGTTGATTTAAGTTTTTCTTCGCATACTTGAACCTTGAAAAGAGAAAACAGTTTCTTTTGTCTGTGCCTTACTAGCCACCGCTCAAGTTTAAAGTTCCTCATTTAGGTTCTGTATGTCAATTTAAAGTTTAAAAATAAATATGCAGGGAGTAGCTAAGATAGTATTTTAAACAAAAATATCGTTGCATCCTAACACAGTGTATTTTGAAGCAGGTATGCTTTAGTAATTGTTTTATCCGAGTCTAGCTAAAAACGTCACCAGAAAAAATTTCACCGGAATAAATGACACCTGGAAAAAACGGCGCGGTATAGATAATACCGAAATCAGTGTCGTCCAGAAAAATTGCCACGCTTGAAATATACATATGTCATTTACTTTAATTTTAATACTTATCGTTTTAACTCACCTTTTCTGAACTGACGGTAAATATATAAAATAACATTTATTTCACTTTTATTTCTTTATTATTCCTATTTAATTAATTAAAATTAAAAATTTTTACAGATTACCAAAGCATATGAAATTTATTCAGGAGGTAAATAAAATTAAGAATATTATTAATAAACAATGTAAGTAATGTAACATTAATCTAATACTATTCTTTGTGACTTATAGCCCTTATAAAATCCCCAAGTGTTCGCATGGCATCGGGACACTCTTGACAATACTTGCAATCGGTTCTGTAAATGCTGAGATGCTGACAGTTTATTTTTCTTTATTTGAAATTCATCTTGATTCTACAGTAACTTATTAGAGTCTACTTTATGATCCTGTTGACTTTTTTTCGGTGACATTTATTACGGATAATTTTTTTTCCGGTGGAATTTATTCGTGTAATATTTTTTCCGTTTACATTTATTCCCGTGCTATTTTTTCCGGTGACATTTATTCCAGGTAACATTTTTTCCGGTGACATTTATGCCGTGTGACATTTTACCGGTTACATTTATTCCGGCTGTCATTTTTTCCGGTTACATTTATTCCGGGTGACATTTCTTTCAGCAACATTTAATCCGTGTGACATTTTTACCGGTTACATTTATTCCGGGTGACATTTTTTCCGATAACATTTATTCCAGGTGAAATTTTTTCTAACAACATTTATTTCCGTGTGACATTTTTACCGATTATATTTATTTCCGGTGACATTTTTTCCGGTTACATTTACTCCGGGTTTCCATTTTTTCCGGTTACATTTATTTCGGATGACATTCCTTCCTGCAACATTTAATCGCTGTGACATGTTTACCCGCTACATTTATTCCGAGTCACATTTTTTCCGATGACATTTATTTCCGTGTGATAATTTTACCGGTGACATTTTTTCCGGTGCAATTTATTTCGTGTGACATTGTTACCGGTTACATTTATTCCGGGTGACATTTTCTTTGTGACGTATATTCTAGTGACATTTATTCCGATTGACATTTTTACCAGTTGCATTTATTTGAGTGACATTTTTTCCGATAACATTTATTTCCGTGTGACATTTTTACCGGTGAATTTTTTTTCGGTGACTTTTATTTCGTGTGACATTGTTACCGGTTACATTTATTCTGGGTGACGCTTTTTTGGTGACATATATTCTGGTGAGATTTATTCCAAATGACATTTTTTCCAATGACATTTCTACCGGTGGCTTTTTTCCGGTGACATTTATTCCGGGTGGCACTTTTTCCAGTGACATTTTTTACCGGTGACATTTTTTCCGGTGTCATTCATTCCTGCAACATTCAATCCGTGTGACATTTTTACGATAACATTTATTCCGAGTGACGTTTTTTCCAGCAACATTTATTCCGGGTGAATTTTTTTTCCGGTTACATTTTTCCCGCGGTATTGTTTCCGCTGACATTTGTTTTCCGCCAACTTTTTTATCCAGCGGGTTTTCTATATTGTGTAACTTATTTAAAACTTCCAGTATCTATAAAAGCCAATGTTTCATAAACACATATCACATAGCTTATAAAACTCTCTCACAGGATAACAGAAAACTATCGTTATTGATTTTCATGCGTTTACACTACAAATCCCGAATTTTTCCCCACCTTAAATTATGAATGTCTAGTAACACCACGCGCGCTTGGAAGGTTGCTAATAGCAAGAAATCGACAGCATTTACTATTTTATCAGATGTTCAATTGACGCAAGAGACTTTTGTCTTAATTTTTTTTTCTTTTTTGTATCAAATATTATAAGGGTTGAAAGTAAACGGGAAATCGTTATTCAGTTCTGACTGCATTCCAGGTAGGAATGTTGAAAACATCTAACATCAGACTTTCTACAACTTCAACATTTTTATAAACAAACATTACATAAGCAGAGCGATGCAAACTGCTTAATTCAAAAATAATTCAGTGTGATATTGTGAAATAATGTTGAGCAAAACAACTACCATAAGGTAGCGATGATATAAACATAAAACTATTCACAATTTTATTATCGGCAAAAATTGATGCAAAACTTTCAATATAGATAACTGTAACTTCACATATGGAAGTATTTCAGGACATGAAAACGTAAACTTGATTTTTTTACTTTTAATTTTCAAGTTTAGTAAAGAGACTCCGTCGATGCCTTTTCGGCATTTCTAGTGTGTGAACAGCAAACATTGCGGAATTCGCCCTGACGAAAAATGACTAAATACTTAATAGATTCAGTAATAGATTCAGTAATTAATTCAACACTTAACGACGTTCGTCGCTGAAATTATGAACCACCTTGCGTGTTCAATGAGCTATTAGTTAGCGATTATTTATTAGCATCCAGAAATACGTCAGCTGTTCACAATATGTTAAATGGTTAATTACGAATAATTGGATTCAATAAGTTGAATATAAAACTGATACGCCCCAACGATTGTATAATAAATTATTTTCCGGTTTTCCTGCAAAATATTCAAGAACTTCTTGATACCAGCATTAGCTACAAAACGCGATAAACCACGCTTCAGGGAATAATGTATTAAGGCATGTGCAAAAATCAAACTTTAGATAAAACATTGATCTCGTAAAATGCTACAGTAAGTTACTTACAATGATAGTCCAGTAAACTAAGGATTAATTTGCTGAAAAGTTCTACTCCACCTTTATTTAAGCATTATATGTAGTTAATGTGCAAAAAGTACCCATCGGTATCACGCCCGCTTCGTATAGTATTTCAAGGCCAAAAGTCAGGAAAATTGGAATTTCGCGAATATTTCGCTTCCTATCAATTAGACGACATTTATTGTTATATAAAAATTTTTTTCTTGGTCCATTCTCTAGAAAAAATATAGATTTTTCTTGTAGGAACAACCGCTTTTACGTTATGCGACTCACAAAGCTTCAACTGTATCAAATAAACCAATAACAGCGATGCATTCGTTTCCACAGCATCTCTAAGGTAAAATGTATTTTTTTTTCATAACTTTTTCAGAAGGCCTAATTCATGTTTATAACATTATGATTCTCCCTCGTCATCATCGTCAACCTCTGGCACTGCTTTCTTTTCGTCTTCTTCAGTATCACTTTCTTTCTCTGATGCATTCGATGTTAACTAGTCGAATGTTCATCACTCCCACCCACAGATGCAGCCGTTCAACAGCATCTATACTGTATGTACATACATACTAGCAGGTACAACCTAGGTTGTGGGAATGGGTTATTAATATCAATCTCTTGAAGCCCATAATGACATTTTTACTACCTGCACCAGTCGTACTCCTCAACACAATTTTTTGTAATTGTGCGAAAGGTTGTGGAGCAAATTGTAAGTGTAGAGAAGTGAGATTGCCATACCCTGCAGTTTGTGATCATTGTCTAACTATTAGCCTAAGAAGTATTTCTAAAATAATTTATGATTAGAAGTTGTTCGAAATTTTCTAACAAGAAATTATGCCGTCTATCTGAAAACATATGTTTATAAATAGAAAAGCTACTTTTTACGTCGACAGAAGTAATGGGTGCATTTTCTTAATACTGAATTCCAAATTGAAACTGAAGTTATTATCTCTTACTATTTCGCCTCTACGAACTTGGTCAATTTGTTTTAAATTCAGAAATCCCTCATATTTTTGAATGACTATTAAATTTTTGATATATGAGATCACCTATTTCACCCTTAGTAACTTTCTTACACAATCTATCAAATTCGTTTATGTATTATTTCAATTGATTCTGAAAGAGACATCCCTTGAGTTTCTAATTTGCGAATGGAGTTTGAAACGAAGCTATAGTTTGATTTAATAAAACAAAGCCGCTGAGACAATTCTGTCGATTTCACTAATCTTTTACAATTATCCAAAGCGGCGCTGGAATCAGTTATTTATAGAATTACATCTTTAATACCTTCAAAATTACCGGCGCGCCGCGGCGTAAAAAATTGCTGCTTTTAACCATGTACCCTATCTTGGTTCATTATGGGTTCGGGAGGCAATGGAACATTTGGAAGTCGCTGCTTATAAAACTGGACTGTCAAGGGGGCTTTTAAAGATATTGAGGACATTGAGTCCTAATACTTTCGGCTACACGATTTAAACCGTGAGGTAAGCAAGTTACATGAATGATTTTGTGGTAAACAATTTTTAAATTTTTGCGCTGCTCGTGTCATGTGAGGGGCAGCGTCGGATGACATGAGTAAAATTTTTTCACAGGGTACACCTTCGGGTAAAAAAAATAGAGAAACCTTCCTGCACAAATCCGGCAATTGTTAAATTATTTGTCTTTTGAAGTTGTTTGAAAGCTATTAAATATGATTTACTTAAAATGTCTTCATGAAGAATTCCAATTAATAAGTGGCCAATGTAACGGCCACATTTGTCCGTAGTTTCACCTACGATTATATAAGCAAAATTACTACCCACTAATTGTCTAATTTCAGACATTGTTTCATTGTAACAAGAATTTACATAATTTTTTCGTAAAGTGCTGTGGTCGGGTACATTTTGTTTACAAAATGTTTTGTAAGAACAATTTTATATTAACATTATTTAATTTCGATAACGGTATATTAGACGAAATTAATGCCTTACATAACTCCTTACTAAATTCTTCTTGCTCCGATTTTTTGGAACTCGTCCCCGAACATTGAGTTATGGTTTGCTGAGAACAATTGCTTCGGTTACATTTTTCACATTTTGCAATATGTGAAGGAGTTTTAGTGGGCTGATCTACCAAGGATTTTCTCTCAGAAGACACCTACAACGACAAATAATTAAATATTAATATAAGAACTTTTGATACTCGTTAAAAACAAAAACAAACACTCCCTTCCCTGTCATGACTTTGTACATAATAATATGAACAATAATTTTAATTTATATAAGAAAAATTATTTGACTTACCAGTTTTCTGCAAGCTCGACAAAATATTTTGTCGCCATCCAGTACTAGTTCTGGATATGGTTTAATCCATGAAGCAATCTTGTTCGATTACTCATTGTAGGTAAGTAATATGTATAATATTCGCAAGACGTCAACACTATCGGAGTATCGGACACGTTGTAATGACGAGAGAAGATTCTATTATAGGTTTACTCAATGAGAGAAAATACTTTGCAAACTACGAATAAAATGTAGGTTGTATCCCACTCAATATCCACCCTCCATTGATAAACAAGATACAAGTAGAAAAATGGCTTAGGTCAGTATTTCAAACTGTCGGGAAGTTCCTATATTTTCCAAATTTTCCTTATTTTTGATGTGCATCAATAATGTTTAAATACCTTTTTTGTAAATATTTACAAAGCGATGCAAGCTCTCTTAAAATACGAGGTGTGTTCAATTGAAACCGATCTTTACTTTATAAAAAAATTATTCAACAATTTATTTACAAATAATTACCGTCACAGTTAAGGCACCTATCCCATTGTTTTACTAACCGACGTATACCCTGCTCATAGAATTCTTGTGGCTGCTGATTGAAGAAGTCTTCCACAGCTATCTCTACTTCTGCATCAGACTCAAAATGCCGACCTTTTAACGCTTTTTTTAGCGGTCCAAAAATATGGAAATCGCAAGGTGATAGATCCGGGCTATAGGATGGATGCTCTAAAACCCTCAATTTCTTTCGTTGAAGATTTTCTTTTACCACATTAACAACACGAGGTCTAGCATTGTCGTGCAGCAAAATGACCACACGCGTCAGTTTTCCTGGACGTTTCCGTTTTATTGCTTGATAAAGCTTGTTCAAAGGTTCATTGTACACAAGTTTGCATTGACATTTACTCCAGGTTCCTTAAATTCTAACCTATAGTCTGCGAGGTGTTGCAGAGATAAACCCTTTTCCAAGCATTTTTGTTCATTAGACAAAAGATGAGGAATTCATTGCGAACGAACTTTGCTGTAATCCAGATTACGAACAATACTATGGACAAATCCTACAGTCGCACCAACAATTTCTAAAATTTCTCTGATTGAAATTCGACTATTTTCTCTAATAAGGTCTTCCACACACGTCACATTGTTTTCTGTTAGTGCAGTACACCGTGCACCTGATCGCGGCTCATCCATAGTCCCCCTTTTTTCATTCTTAAATTTTCGGCACGATGCCTTCACAGTTGGGTACGCAATACATGCATTTCCATACATTGCATGCATTCACGTATGAATCTGCAATGGCTGCACACACTCAGCTCATAAAAATTGTGGAACCGCACGCTGATCAAACTTGGACGGATTTTCAACAACAAACGCCATTTCAAAATCGAAGTTTTGAAAGTCAGAATCAAATTCAGACGCCAGAAATTTATTAATGTGCTGCTTACAAACACTACTAACATTAACAAACGTCATTTGAATTATTGCATTTGTTTTCAAGGCTAAGTTGATCAAAGATGGGTTTCAGTTGAACAAGCCTCGTATATGGAGAAGAGATTGTGCAATTTTTACATTTTGTTTACTACCAAAACTGGTAGATTCGAGGAGGTGCCGTCAACAGGAAATTAGAGATATTTATTTGACCTGCTCCTTACAGTTTATACGGTGTGTCCCAAGAAAACTGAAACGCACGTTAAAGTTTTTACAATAATAACTAGTAGAAAAAGTTAATCAGTAAGGTGTTAAATTTCAATCAAGTCAAATTGTTATTAACGTTTTATTAGCGATCCACAACGCTTATCAATTGGCATGGTCAAATGCCACAATGCCACAATTACCGGTTGCGGATTTCATTTGTAGCAGAATTTGTTTAAATAATTCAAATTCAAAATTCTAGCTTTAATAATATTTAAATACAAATTATTTCGATGATACGGCTTTATTTCCCCCTTGAAGTTGAGCTGGGGTTATCGTTTTCCACACAGAACTAATGCGTGTGAATCTGTCCTTTCTCGATTTAACGTGGCTTTTTACGAGATCCACCCGATTATTTACAGTTGCAAAAGTTCTGGTCAATTTTCAACTGGGAATTTATTTTAAAAATTAAAAATATCAATTGTAAAATTTTGTTAACTATTTTTATACTAAAAATACTAGATGAATACGATAAGGAACTACTATCCAGATACTTATTTGTTAAATCTATTTGTTATAATTATTTTCCTACTAATAATATCTAAATTACTTTTGTTAAAATGCTAGGGGCGGGGATGGCTCAGTGGTAGAAGAGCCAAGCTTTGGGTGTAATAGTCCAAACGCTTCCCGGTTCAAATGGGTCGGAAATTTTTCTAATTCCCTGGGTGATCGGTACTGGGTCCCGGTCTCCATTTGTCACTGGGGATCAAATTATTGGGACTCCTCGTGTTATGATTGCACTAGAGGAGTAACAAGATCACATACACACAACAATACACCACACATTAGCAGGTTAAGCATGGTTACGCACCAACACGGTAACCCGCAGAGTCGGGCCCTGTTGTGCATTGCACCAACTAAGTTAGCCTTGTCTCACACCAAAAGCGATGGGCCTCTAAGGCCTGTGGAAGCTTCATAATAAAATAATTATATATAAAAACATGTTAACCTGTTATTATTTTATTATCTAATTTTCTATGTACTTATACCTCTACCTGTGCTAATCCCTAAGATCGAAACTCGTGGTCGAACAGCCAATTCGATTTATGGGGATTTATATATTCCCTGCCGAGAAGTCGAACTGATATATACCCATTAGGAAATCCTTGTGCTGATTGGTCTTAAGCAAGTTGCCTACCTATAAATATTTTCCTCAAACTGGTTACGATTACGACGTAATGGCCGATATTAAATATGACTTTGACCAATATTACGCAAAAATGCATTACGTTGAAACAATTCTTAATATATTTCTGAATGTATTTATGTAAAGAATGACACATACGGATTTAATTTTTAATTTTTTTTTAAATTAACGTTTATATTTCAGTTAATTAAAATAAACAAATTACTTGGTAAAAATCATACGAGACACTTTTGTTAAATAATAAATCCGTACTTGTCCTGATTTACCACGAGGCATTACAATAAAATATCAAGCATAACTACAAACTAATTTTTGCGAACGTAATATTGGATAAAAGTATTTTATTTCTAATGGTAATTTTACACAATACGGTGGGTTGCCTACCCCCTGTCCTTATCCCCCTTAAGAAGCAATCTTAACTTTCCACCCTTTTAAAAACTGAGTACTGCTAGGTAAAGAATTTGAGACGAACTTGAATATACTAGTTTTTCAAGGAGCAAACCAATTTTACATCTTTTTGGGAAAATCCTAACAAGTTTCTGAAGTTTCTTAGCTAATAATAAAAGAAAAGAAAAAAATTCAGAAAAATAGTAAAACTGCAGAAGTACGCCTTCATCGTAAAATATGCATCTAATGCCAAACATGCACAATAGAAGTGTTGTTAAATTAATAATTAAAAACCTCTGAAACACAGTGCAAATGCCCTCTGTTCATATGGACCGTGATTTAGAGTCTATACCTTCTTTGAATTGCATAAACTACAAATATAGCACAACAACAATTTGGTATTATAATAGATTCTTCAAAAGTGCAACCCGGTGTTATACGTTCATTGAGGGCTAGAAGGGAACGTGGCCTATCAAAGTCACTATTTCATGTTTCAGAACGCTAGGTATATCATCATTATAAAAAAAAGCTTTTTTTAATAAATCACAAAACCGTTCCCTCCCGGATCGGCTTTCGCATTACTTCAGGGAGGTACTAACCATTCATGCAACATGCACGCTAACTTAACTAAGTCATAGGCAAATAAACACCTAGACCTCTCACGGCTTGTATTCATATTTTTGATAGTACTGGGGGCAGAGCTAAAGATGTCGCTCCCGTCGGCTACACGCTACGAAATACGTCTGAATTTCCCCACGAACTGAGAGAGAAGTCCATTGTCCTGGAGGTCTGTTCTAATGCGGCTTATTCTTCGGTGTTTATTTGCTTACGTTCTTACCACCCAAGAGATTTATGATTCACCAGACACATTAAGACAGATTATACAGAAACTATAATGACCACATTTACCAGCGTACTACATTTACAGAGAATTACATTAAAGTATTGTATATCTCACAAAATACTGGTTTTATAGGGGCCGTTAATTCTTGGCATTTTGCTTTTCTTTTGTAGTGTATGCTGAATCAAATCCTTTTAGTTCTGTACGTTTCTGTAAAAATGCAATCAGTTGACCCCTATTTAATTGTGCTTATTTTTGGTCATTTAAAGAGATTTTTTTATTTGTTCTAAAAGTTAATCTTTTCCGAAGTAATTTAAAAAAATACGAATAAACAAGTATACCATCGAATATATCGGTCCTATTTAATGCCTTCCTGGAAGTGCGTCTCAACACTTTTAGGCAAAACATTTTTATACAGTCGACAGGCCATCTCGTTAACAAAGATAAAATTGTAAAAATTGCAAGGTGTAGTAGTATTCCCATGCAATTTTTTGTAACAAAACTTCTCGCGCAAAAAACTAATTTTTACATTGTTTATCTAGAATTTTAACATGCCGAAGGTGAAAGCCAAACATTACCTGCAGGGTGGGTAAAAAATTATCCCGAATTGACAATTGAAAATAACAAAATACTTTGCAGACGTATGAAAACGGTAAGTTTTTTTTATAAAAAGTATTTTTCTGAGCAAAACCCCGTCTTAATTTTCCATTCAAATAGGTAAATACAAAGTAAGAAAACATTTAAAAACACTAACGCGCCAACATAAAGTAAATAAAAATAAAAAAAGCAACTCTACTGTTCAAAAATATCGTTATTGAAAATTTGAAGTTTTTATTAATACCATTGTTTTGTTTTGGAATTAAAAATGTTTTAGGAAAAAATTTAAGTGCTTTATAGTATCATAGGCAAATATTATTTGCCTATGATAGTATTTATAATAATCTTACTGCTTATTTTTAATTTTTACGTGCTTTTATAAGAACTAATTTTTAAAAAATAAATGCTTTTTAATCCGGTCTTTAATCATAGGCCTGTGAGTTCATTATTTATAATTATTATCTTAATATTCTTAATAGATATTACAATCTAATTGTAACATCCTACAGAGGCTAGGGCAAATAAACATTATTTATATATATATTCCACACACTTTATTATTTTTTTTTAATGATTTTCTTTGAAAATGCCATTTTGGAGCGGCTTGGACAATGCTCGGACGCGACATATTTGGTAGGCTTTCAGATACGGGTATTTGAAATCATCAGAAAGAAAGTAGTTTTTTTTAGAGATACGAAGTTTCTCTAGTAAATAGCGATCAGCATTACCGCATAACAGTACAATAAACTCAAAATTTTCTTCAGATACGGGGTATACGTACAATTGGACCGACGCAACATTATGCCAATTTGCAATTTAATTACAGGCATAGACGCATAGTTACAATGTTCCTTAAGTTAAGAAGATAAGTTTTAAATGGTTTTAAATGTTACTACATATTTGCTCGTATTGTCGTATTCCCAAACTATAATTAGCTAATTACATATTTAGCAAATAATCTCCTATTGGTTGGACTTTCTTAACATGCGAAAAATCATGAAAAATCCTCTCTTGTTTCCCCCTTTTGTAAAAATATTGCACGAAAAACGGTCAGTTTTGCTATGAATTTGAAGCAGTTCAACAGAAAAAAATCAGAATTAAAATAATGCGCCCGTCTGGAGTTAAGTGTTCTTACAAAAATTGTGCCAAGAGTCAAAGAACAGATTTGGGACTTCATATGTTCCAGTTCCCCGTGAACGACATTGAAAGATGCAAAGAATGGGTTTTGAATTCTAGAGGTAAGTTCAAGCATAGCTAAGTTAACTATTTTTACAAAACGATATTTTAAAAAATGGACAAAAAACTGAACTTTCCCATACGTTCAAACAGTCTCTGCTTATATTTAACAGAAATAAATTAGACGGAAATACGCGATTGAAACTTCTATGAATTTTGGAAAATTCCGACTATAACAGCCGTTTACTCAAAAACCGTTATTCAGTGAACATAAACATTTATTTAATGTTGAATGTTTTAGAAACTAAAATAGAATAAAACGTTGTATGTACCACTATTATCCTGCGAGAACCAAACAAATTTAATAAAATATACTTAGTTACCGAATATTATTACCTGTTTCTTTTTTTTTATTATAAAACGGACAAACTTTAAAATTAATGAATTTTAAAAACAATGTTAGTATCACAGGGGTTTTGCGGGATTTATTTTTGCCTACATTATACCATTCCGATCACTGCAGCAATTGACTGCAAAGCAATAAACAGACAAATTAGTGGTAGCTGCTTTACCTGGCTAAGCAAACAAACACGCCACTTGGAATGTTGAATAGCCAGATAAGCTATGCATAGTTTTGCTTCCAGGTGATATTTGGCTAACTGGAATTGACAATTGAAACGAACACTAGCGGCCTCTGTAGCTCTGCACCCACAACCAAAATTAGTGAAACCATATCGCCATTTACATTAGAGGTCTAGGTGTTTATTTGCCTATGACTAAGTGAAATACAGTCGCCTCAGCCAGGGTTCGGCCCTATGGCCGATCGAACCGCATTGTACTGACCTCGACTGACAGCGCTTATTTGCACAGCCCCATCAATGTCCCGTATAAAAAAATAGCTAGAAGTATACAGCCGTACAGACATAGTTTCAAAAAATTTAATTTAAAAGAAATCAGTACAAAATTGTATTATTTTAATAAAGGAGAAACATAATCCTGTGTATATAATCCTCAAAGAACTTCTGCTAAAGCTATTTAAGGTGTTTGGGAAGCAAATGTTATACAGTTCTCCCTGGTTAAAGAAAGATCAATAGTTAATGGACTCAGTGAATAGACGTCAGTTACACATATTATGAACCACCTTGCATGTTCAATGAGCTGTTACTTAGTGATTATTTAGTAGCATCCTGAAATACGACAGCTGGTCTTCTTAATATTTTAAACGTTTAATTACGAAACTCATAATTGGAACAGTAGGATGAATTTGGAATTGATACGCCCCAGTAATCGATTCGCCTGTACAATAATTTATTTTCTTCCTTTCTAACAAAATATTCAATAATTCATTGACACCCACGTTAGGTATAGGACGCGATGAAGCAACTAGCACTGAATACTTTATTGGTATATCTGGAAAAAACTAAACATTTATATAAGTTTAAAATCACCTAAAATGTTGCAATAATTAAAAGGTCAATGATATAAATAGGTCCGGCAGTGGAATGGTTCTCAAAGTTCTAGAAGATGTTGGTGTGTATAATTGTTTTTATAGTTGTCCTAATGTTGTAAAAGAGAGCATGTTAGATAACCCCCTTGCGACCATACTTTATCATGTATGTCTGCAATTGCTAAGAATTATAATCCAGCACCTTACGATTACATTACCTTAAAAAATCGACACTTTCCAAGCTTCTGTTATTTTTGTATATTTCATTCTTAGCTTATAAGTAACAGCGACGTGCCCGATTTTGTTGTACTTCTAGATACTTTTCTGGAAACACAGAAGCAGAAAACTGTTCCTAGCACTCCAAAAATGATTTTATTTTTAAGACAGGGTTTGATTAGAATAAAAAAGGTGCATAATTTAAGATTTACTTGAATAATACTAGTATATTACTTACATCATCTTATCTACAGAGTACATGGACGACACGTGCCCTTAATCAAGTTCTTTGGTACCATTGGCAATTACATGTCATGTTTATTGTTTTGAATATTCATATTCTAAATATACGATTATCGACATTAACAGATTAAATTTCAATACTAAATATTCCTAGGTATAAAAGTAAAAAATAGTACTTCATAAATACTAGGGTATAACATAATAAATTAATAACTTAATTGATTCCCGAGACTTGGAGAGCCGCCATTTCTAACTCTGTAAAATATCATAGTAGTTTTTGAAATATTTTGGAATAACAAACTTACTAGTTTATACAATACATAGAGTTGTATCTTTGCAAACGGATATTTGTGCTTCCTGAAGGATTCTTAACCTTGGACCAAGAGGAACGCCCATTTTCTGCAACCTTTCCTCGCTTAAGTAAGGCAACTCGACCATCCCTACTCGCTCATTTTCAAAAACATTGGCGTATTTCTAGAGCAGACACAATGATGATCAATAATCCATTCAAATCAACTTCCCTAAACCTAAACATACCTCATATCCTAATTTTCTCAGAAACAGTCGGAGTAATGGCGGCTCATCTCCAAAAAACTTCGTGAGCTTTTTAACTCTCGTGGGATTCGTCAAACTGGGCAAATCTTTTGAGCTGTGTGCAGCTCTGGACGCGGATTGAGACCTCACATTAAGCATATTAGTCTGTGTCCTAAGAGCTGCAATTTCTCCTCGTATGCTCTCCATTTCCTGAATCATTAGATGCTGTGTTCTCATTTCCGAAGATAAATGAGCCACGGATCGCGCCAATGTAACCACGTGAGATTCTAATCTCTGGAAACGTTTGTTAATTCCACGAATGTCTTTCACTTTTTTCCTGTCTTCGTGGGCCCTTCTTTTATCTCTAATTGGTCTGCTACTAACGGAACTGGAAGGAAGCGAAGACATACTGCCGTACCTTCGTTTACTAAATCGTGGGTCCGATGGTTGATAGCGGCCCATGTATTTTTTGACACCCAGTAGTTTCAATACCTACAAAACAAACTAAGTTAAAATTTAAAAAAGCAACATTAAAATGCGTCCTTACCTCCGAATACATGCCCTCCAAACTTTCTAGTTGTTTCCTAATAGCTCTAGCATCGGTTGTACTTATATCTCCTTCGGAATCACTTTGGTTGTCCAGCATAGATTCCAAATCCAGTGAACGGGTTGTTGTTGAAGTTAAATCAGCTGTGTCGAAACCAAAGGCTGTAACACATAAATAAAATTTCAGTATCATCCACAGCTCTACAAAATATTTCCAACAAATTGGTATGAAATACAAACAAACCCCTAAGATAATACTTTAAAAGTGTTAAAACCTTGTTTCGCTCGGAAAGCAGATCCATGATCCATTTTCTTCCCAGGACGTTGTTTCTGTGGTGTCCCACCAGTCCAACGACTGTTGATGCCGGGACAAATTCCAGATGAATGTACTTTGGACAATTTATTGTAGTTATCGTGGCCGTATTCTGGTTTAGTACCATAAGGAAGACTACAAACGAAAATCATGTTATAATAAAAACAGCAAAAATGTTATGAGTTAGCGTTTACCTGCTGTGCTTTTTATATTTGGCTGAATTCCTAGGAGTAAGATTTGGAGAAGATTGGTCTCCGGGTGAAAGAGGCGGAAGAGGAGGCGTCATCGATGATATGCTTTCACTCAGAGTTGAATTTGAAATTCCTACATTATTTCCGTGAAGTGATAACTCGTGTAATTTTGGTTCCAAAATTGTACGCAGTTCGTTTTCCACCACATCTACCCATTCGGAATCTTGTCCTGTTGAAAGCGAAATCTTTACCATAAAAATAACTTCGGTTCAATTCTCTTGGTGATTTCAAAAATTAACTCTCCTTTAATGTGTAAAGATTTAGTGTGTACCGTTGTCTATTCAAAAATTACTTATACGATTACAGGATTCGGAATTGTGCAATATTATCACAACAATTCAAGAATTTCTACTACTTAAGTCATTAGAATATTGAAATAGTAAATATTAGAATATTCAAATAGCAAATCCCTGTTACAATCTATGTATTTCCATTTTAATAAAAATGACTTACCCGAATGATATAAATCCTTAAAATTGGGCGCAGGACGGTGCAAGTCAGGAGATTCATTATTCGCATGAATGCCAATCCCACCAGGTCTTCTACCACTACTGTAAGCAGCACTTCCTCTTCCGGAATCAGCATTTGAAGAACTTTGTCCGGGCTTATCATAATCCGAACTGGCACCAGATTCAGCAGCTCCCTTTTTAATACCTTCTTTATCACTTTTTGACCTAACTCCCTTTTGTCCAATATTATAAACTCCTTCAATTTTACCAATTTCGCCCTCTAGTCGTTTTCTAGGCGAACCCATTAACGCTTCAGACACTTTGGGGTCGTTGTAACTACTCTCGTCTTTCTGAGGAGCCATGTCATCCATTTCGTTGCTTTCTGACAACTTCATGCCGTTGGTATCAGCATTATCTTTCAAATGTCTATCCTTCGAGTTGCTACGTTTAAGAAAACCACCGTCATCGCTATCTTTTTCCGCATCATCGTTGGATCCACGTATTGTTTCAACTAAATTGCCATGGGAACCTCTCCTTACAGAATTTTGACCTATTTGTGGTTGTGGCCCATTGTCTATGATCTCACCTCTTAGTTCGTCCTCGCAAGCTAACTGGGGCTGCGAAGCAGCTCGTCTTGCTTCAAAGCTTCTCTGTCTGAGGTTGTCCCTTTCCAGCTGCTGGGCACTTCGTTTCTCGGCTGCTGGGCGCCGGTCATCCACGTATCTTTCGTTTATTACTTCTCTTTCACCCAGCTGAGAGTGGTGCATTAATACGTAGTTTTGTTCAGATGTTTGAGATATACCATATCGTTGCGCGGGACGTTGAGGCGCCGACCCATAGGAACTTTGATAATACACTTGATCTGGGGTGGCAGGTGTTAACATTTCTTGCGATCGAGCTTGAGATATTTGGCGGCTAGGGTAGAAGTTTTGCTGCTGACCTTTAAATTGTTGAGACAGCTGGTATTGCTGCATGGCTTGGCGAGATTGTGAAGCTTGTTGAGCTAAAATATGCTGCTGGATCACATGCTGGTTATAATGGTGTTGCTGTATGGTTAAATTCTGTTCAGTCCTAGGTTTACCATAAATACCCTGTTCGCCGGCAGTCTTCTTAAAATTACCACTCCGATCTTCTTGATCGTCCCCTAATCTATCAATGCTCCTCACGCTCTTTCTTAGTTCGTCGGCTACGTTATTCAGTCCTGGTTCCTCAACTTTGTCGTCCGAATTATCCTTTCCGCTTTTGAATCTGTTCGATATCAAGTCTTTAATGGTGTGGTACGTTTTCGTCACGGATTTGGAGCTCTTGCTGGTTTCCTTCTGAGTGTTGTCCTTCCCACTTTCAATTTGAACGGTTACAGTTTGTGAATTGCTTTGGCTGTCTTCAGTCTGTTGGTATTGCCTTGGTGCTGGCGATGGTCTAATGATGTCCGCACTTTGCCACGAAGAACGAGGCACGGCTCCGGTATTTTGACCATTGTAAAGTTCCTGGGCGGCGTGATACGAAGCTCTGTATAAACCACTTTGGTCTGACCCATTATGGAGGTTGTTCTGCTGGGAAGAATGCGTGTGTCCAGGATGAGTCTAAGGAATAAAAATTGTGAATTACTAAAATGTAATTTTTATGGGTTGTTTTAATAGACATTTAAAAATGTCTGCTATTTCTACACATGGAGAGTGGATTGCAAAATATGTTAAACTTACTGATTCGACATTTAAAGCGAATTCCACCATTGTAAATCACAAAACGCGATCAACCTAGCAACTGTACACAGCAACGGACACAACAATAGTGAGGCCGTCTACATTTCCTCGGGACAGAACCATCTTCATAGAATATAAACAATTCTCGGCGATGATATCTTTTAGTGAAAAAACAGTCGGACAAGTACATAAAGCAACACGGGAAGGTATCAGAAAATGCATGCGGCAGCGGTACTTAATTGCGCCACCTCTTATAAAATATTCCTACTTATCATGCAGTGTGTATAATAACGAACGTATTGCCCATTTTAATTGCTAAATATTTTTACACCACGTTTTATACACACAGCATGCATTTATGGGTATTTCCAAGACCATTTTAGCGCACGCGCATGTTGGCAGCAGTTTTGAAGTTTTGATTGCTATCAAATACGTGATGTGATAAAGATTGCTCTGTGTCTATGGAGAATGTATAATTAAGTAATCTAACGTTTGAAGACGATTAAATGTTCAAGCCTCCCAAGTTTATCAAACAAAGCGTCTTAAATATCAACAATTTTAATAAAAAAATTACTTAAATTATTTTAAATAAATCGAACATTTACAATCATGGAGGTTCTCTATCCAGTGGCTGACACACAAACAAAACCAAAGCAATTTTTGATTAGATATTTTAAGAGTCGTTACTAGAAAAATTAGAATTTGCAAAGGATGCATTACTTTTGGGGGAAGTTTCTAAACCTGATAGTTCGTTTTTTATACTATTATTTTTGAGGTGCTTATGCACACTTAATTGTTTTTGAGTGCACTAAAATAAAGATGTAGGAATTTCAATCATACAACGATTGAACCTACCCACTACGGGATAACCAGAAACCATGCATTATCCTAGATGAATGATATTAGTGTAAGATAAGAAGAAATATATGTCCAGCTATAACTTATAGGCATCTAATAGAGAAGGTGTGGTTTATTAAGGTATTAAAATTACCGTTAATATTTACCAGCTGCAGGGAGTTTCACTCTGACAAGGCGATGTTAACATTGAAAAGAATCGTTGTTTTGATTTTGAATTGTATTGATACAGTTACTTATTGATTTTCAATTTCTCGTTGGCTTGCTCCCACAGGACGGTATCAACATAATAAAATCAGCAAATTTATTCTTATGTTTAGTTGTTTATATTTACTTCTAATTGCCCTTGCTATATGTGGATACTGTAAAATATTTTAAATGGCATTAATTAAGTAAATAAACAGACTTCATAATATGTATCACGTTACGCATCTTATTATCTTGTTCTTTTATCCCACACCTATCAGAAATGCGTTCACACGCTCGTATGGTTTTATTTTGCCATTTCCGCACGCGGGTGTTATTAACTTTAACTAATGTTATTCTTTAATTAGTTATACTAAATAATATGATAGCCAATAATAAGCCCTGGAGGTCAATTGCAAGCTTTTAATTGACAAGTAGAAACTACAGCTTTAATATTAATTTTAGAAGAAACAGTATTTGAAGTATAAATTCAGTAAGATATTTACGAATGTACAAAAATAATATTTTAATACCAACATATTATTCATATTGCCATCTTTCTACTAGAATATCTGGGTTTTAAAAATATTATTAATGTGTATGTTCAATTATGTATTTTATGCAATTAAGGTAGAGAAACCTGCTAGAGAAACCTAGCACAAAATAAATTTCTATGGATATATTTTTATTCTAAAATCTGCAATTATCTCCTAATTGTGACAACCTAAAAATTAACCATCTAAAATACTACAAATTGCAGTTTTGCATCTAGTCTGCCAAAATAAGTTATAACATTTTTTATTAAGCTAACATTTCGTATTACTAATGAAATCACTAACTGTTCAATGTTATTTCACAAAGAATTTGATCAGTTTATGTTTATAGCTTCAAGTGGAACTTCCTTTAAAATTTCTACGTGATAATTACATTCGTATCTCGTCATACGAGGGGAGTTTTTTATGTTACCTACTTAAGTATGAAGGAAACAAGTTAGAGAACAAACAAACTTTAATTTTTCAACATAAGAACCATTAACGCTTACACACGTATTCTAGCGTTCTACTAATAATGCTATGCCTTAAAACAAAATCATTGAGAACTCTGCAAGATACTACTCCACAGAGTTTTTCAAGTCCTCATTCGACAAAAAGCGACGTCCTCTCAAGTGTTTTTTGAGTTTTGGAAAGAGATAATAGTCACAGGGGCGAGGTCGGGACTGTATGGTGGATGTTGTAATTCCTCAAAGCCGCATTCATCAATTGCTTCTGTAACGATTCGTGGTTTTTGCACAGTTTTCTGGGCAAAATTGTGAGGTCTTTTCTCGCTTATAAATTGATTATTGTTTCTTTGTTGACATTCCCTGTTAGACCCTTTCGGCATATACTCAACCCATAAAATCCATTCAGCATTCCAGAAAACTGTGGCCATCACTTTTCCTGCTGAAAATTGCGTCTTCGCCTTCTTGGGTGGTGGAGAGCCCTTATGAAGCCATTGCATGGGCTCTTGTTTCGTCGGTGGGTGCAGTGGTGTACCCAGGTCTTATCCCCAGTTGCAATTTTAAAGACGAAGTTCTCATCTTGCGTTAAAGCCGCCAAACTATCCTCGCAAATTTGTCCCCTAGACAATTTTTGTCCAGGAGTGAGCACCCTGGGTATCCACAGTACTAACAACCTGCTCATTCCAAAATCTTTATGAACGATTTTAAAAACAGATGTTTCTGACATACGAGGCTTGTTCAACTGAAACCCTTCTTTGACCAACTTAGCCTTGAAAACAACGGCAATAATTCAAATTACGTCTGTTAATGTTAGTAGTGTTTGTAAGCAACACGGTGTCCGGTGAAAATCCCGAAACAAAAATCCTGAATCAAAAATCTCGAAAGACAAAATCCCGAAAACAAAAATCTCGAATGACAAAAATCTCGAAAGGCAAAATCCCGAAAACAAAAATCTCGAACGACAAAAATCTCGAATGACAAAAATTTCGAATTATAAATATTCATTTCCAATCATAGATATAGGTTTACCAGGAACAAACAATTGCGTTGGAGGATGGTATAGGCGGTTTAACAAAGTTGTTGCAGCTAACCATCCAAACATTTGGCAATTGATAGAATGCTTAAAAAAGGAACAGCAGCTAAATGACATCACTATAGAATAATATATTCAGGGAAGAAATTTATTTGCACAGAAGAAACATTACAGGGATGTGACAGTCCGGCTGCAAAATTGTGTTACTCGAAATGCTGGCACCAACGGTGTAGATTTTTTTAGAGGAATTGCCCACAATTTAAACTTAAATATATAATTTTTTCCACAGCGCATGTCCAATGTAGACATTTATAATTAAATTGAATAAAAATAGAATAGTAACTTTTAAATAAAAATTAAATGGAATCATATCATAGATATTAGAAATCGGCGCAAACGCGGAAATGTAGCTGGCGTTGCATATTTATGACCTTTCGGGCTCGTATTCTGACGTGAATCACGCTGTATAATACGTATACAATTAATAAGTACAAAATCTGGATTATTCGAGATGAGATATCTGTCATTCGAGATTTTTGTCGTTTGGGATTTTTGTTTTCGGGATTTTGGCTTTCGAGATTTTTGATTGGGGATTTTTATTTCGGGATTTTCACCTAGAACCAAGCAACACATTAATATATTTCTGGCGTTTGAATTTCTGATTCTGACTTTTAAAACTTCGATTTTGAAATGGCGTTTGTTGTTGAAAATCCGTCCAAGTTTGATCAGCGTGCGGTCCTATAATTTTTTGCGCCGAGGGTGTGCAACCATTGCAGATTTATACGCCAATGCAAGCAGTATACGGAAACGCATGTATTGCGTATCGAACTGTGAAGAAATGGTGCAGAAAATTTAAGAATGGAGAAGAGGGGCTATGGTGTCGCGACCAGGTGCAAAGTGTACTGCATTAACAGAAAACAATATCGCATGTGTGGAAGACATTAGAGAATCTCGTCGAATTTCAATTAGAGAAATTTCAGAAATTGGTGGTTGGTGCGAGTGTAGGATCTGTCCATAGTAGTGTTCGTAATCTGGGTTACAGCAGAGTTTGTACGCAATGGATTCCTTGTCTCTTGTGCAATGAAGAAAAATGCTGCTTGCGAATGGGATTTCCTCTGCAACACCTCACCGACTATAGGCAAAATGATGAGGACTTTCTTCTGTCAATAGTTGCTAATGACGAAACTTGGTGCCATTACTACGAGCCATCCAGTAAATTATCGTCGATGCAGTGGAAACATTCACCACCAAAGTTCACCACCATCAAAGAAGTATAAAACCAACCTTCTGCAGGCAAGGTGACGGTAACATTTTTTTCTACCATGAAGTGCTCTTGTTGATAAACTTTAAGGAACCTGGAGTAAATCTGTACGAAGAAACTTCGGACAAGCTTCATCAAGCAATAAGACGGAAACGTCCAGAAAAACTTACGCGTGGGATAATTTTGCTGCGCGACAATGCCAGGCGTCATGTTGCTAATATGGTAAAAGAAAAAGGTTTTAGAGCATCCACCCTATATCCCCAACCTACCACGTAGCGATTTACATATTTTTGGACCGCTTAAAAAGGCGTTAAGAGGTCGGCGTTTTGAGTCTGACGCAGAAGTACAAATAGCTGTGGAAGACTTCTTCAATCAGCAGCCACAAGGATTCCGTGAGCAGGGTATACGTCGGTTAATAAAACAATGGGATAGGTGCCTTGACTGTGACGGTAATTATTTGTAATTAAATTGTTGAATAAATTGTTGAATACATTTTTTATAAAGCAAAGATAAGTTTCAATTGAACACACCCCGCACCTGCTTCTCTTTCAATAACCGAAACTGTCACTCGGCGATCGGTCAACACCAAATCTTCAACTTTCTTCATGGTCTGTTGTGTTCGTGCTTCAAGAGCTCTTCCGCACTTTGGGTCATCCTGAACGGATTCCCTGCCCCATTTGGATTGCTTAAATCAAAATTTAACTTTAAAATAGGACGGGCAATTTTCCCCATACACAGCCACCATTCTCTCATGGATTTTCTTTCGATTATTGCCTTCTTTCAATCGAAATTTTATGACACACATACGCAAAAACGTAACTCGTAGAATAGAATAACTTCTTGTTCAGCCAGAAACGATGATTATTACTGGAGTATATATAAATCATGCCTCTACCTTTGCTATTTTTAGGGCTTCTGATGATATACCGAAGTAATTTTGCATAAATGAATTATATGTTTCTAATAACCGAGATAAATTAAATTAATTTTACAAACCTTAAAAGTAGCATTTAATTATAATTGTGTAATGATATTAATTTCAAAATAAAGATATTGTCGGATATCAGCATATATTGAGAAATAGAAAATTAACTTGTAGTTTCTCCTAGTGATAGTGGATATAAGCGGTGTTCAAACCAGGATAGTCAAGTTGTGAATAGCTAATCTCGTGTGTACGATATTCTTTTTCTTTGTCCATCACTTATGCCCAGAAGCGGATGTTCTGAGTATTCCCTATCACTTCTTCACTTCCTCTTTATATGTTTTGCTGTTCCTGGTGGACTTTTCGTTTCTGATAAGGTTTTCCCTTCTTCCCTACTATTTTTTCTGTTTCCTTCCCCAAAATTATCCTCGGTCTACTCCTCTGTCTTCTTGTTTCTACTTTGGTCTCGGTCATTAGTTTTAGTACTCTGTACCCCATAACATTTCAATTGTTCGTTCTAAAACTTATTTATTACTGTTTCTGCTTCCAATTCTTCTCTTATTGCACTGTTATTAATTTTGTCCTTTTTAGTATGTATCACGGGTGTTCTTTGCAGTTCATTTCTGTTGCTTTTATTTTTAATTTAAATTTATCCGTAAGTGTAGGTAAATAGACGGCAATATGTATTTGCATTTTCCTTATAATATTAATTGCTCGGTAACAACTACGCCTAAGTATGTGTAACTTTCTACCTCTTCAATCTTTCTATACCCCATTTTTATTTGCTCTTTTGGAGTTTAATCTTCACTTTTGTCCACTTATATCTTAAGATTATACGTTCACTACGGTAATTTTAGAACCTAGTTAGAATTCTCAATATGTTTTTCCTTACACTGCAGTCTCTCTGGGGTTGGCTGTCATTACGGTAATTCATATTATTGAAGTTCGGAATAGTTGAAAAGAAGTACAACCAAACCTTTCCCGCAAGTTTCTCAGCAATGGGTTACATTTTTCGTGCAATAGGTTCTTCCTTTTGATAGAAGATATTCTAATTAATATTTCTTGAGAAACTTTGGTATCATTTTGAACTTAATTAAAGTGTTAGTTGAAACCAAACAATATCCTAGTACACCTTAAAGGTTCTCTAACTACCAATACTCAAGGTAAGATAATATAGAAATTTTCACACTATTAGTGTTTGAACAAAATTCTGAACAATGTATATTGTTTGCAATTTTAGGAATTTTGCATTACGTCATCTTAATTCGAATAAAAATTACAGCTTTCTTCGTGATATGTACCAGACATTCACAATGCCTACCACGAAGAACATTAATTTAAAGAATTTATTTATATTATTTAGTATTATTATTTATTGACATACACGGCCGATAATAGAATTCGGTTCCTAGGTTACAAAAATTGTGACAGCAATAAAATAATATACCCAAGGGACTTTCTATACGTATTATATATATTGGCATTTGCTTTTCATGGAAAACTGTCAACATGTTCCCTTATTACAACTTTTCATTTTTACCTCAATGTCTACCAGAATATTTGTTCTAATTTGATCTGCGGTCTTCGTTAGATGAAATCGTTTCAAATGCCATTAAATATTGTACTTTAATTCCGATTTGCTATACAGGGTGTGTTTGAATGAAGTAGCACAAATGATACTAGTGAATATAGAGGTCAAAATAGGTTGATTAAACCAAATATACATTTATCCAAAGTGGCACCCTTGCGAACTGGAATGTTAAGGTGATTCAGAACGCTATGCCACACAATATTCATGCTTGGTACGGACACTTGTGTATTGGTAGCACATAATTTAAAATTTATAGTTTCTACATTTTTCCAAAGGAGGCGCAGGAATCGGTTGGGGGCAACATTATTTTCCCTGAATTAAATGATTAAATGTACCGTACTCCGTTTGCGTATTACTTTAGCATAAACGAATGCACCTGTTGAAATTACAGTTTTTTTGGAACTTCTGTTTTTTTTTATTTGGGCCTTCAGTTTTGAGGAAAACGCATTTTCTTGTACATATGAAGTTATTTAAACCCTGTGCACTAAAGCAAGCTGTTTTGGGCACATCATAGGTTCCTCTGGTGAAACGTTCGTCTTTTTATCTCAATGGTTATCCATTCATTTTAACTCATTGGGATATGCGACGTTGTTTTTTTTGCATTGTTTTAAAAATCATGGCCTACGTGAATTTCTATAATTGCTTCTAGGAAATTGGGTCCATGTGCGGCTGATTATTGTTTCTGCTAGCTCCGCACAAATCATTCCTGCTGGCATTCTTTCTAGTAAAATAGGAGACGCATTTTGGCAGTGAAAGCGTGCACACCAGTTAATTCCTGAGTGCAATTTTTTGTCTTCGAAAATTTTGAAATGCCTTTTTGAGCTACCTTATCTTGTGAGTGTTTAACTACAATGCCTGTGCCTTCGTTTATCTGTCGTATGTTACCGGCATCGATTTGATAGCTAAATAATTCAGAAACTGTGGATAAGAGTGGTGTATTGTTGAAATGATGCTGTTCTGATTGTTGCGCAATTCCTTGCAACTTCAAATTTCTTCGGCTGCATCTCTAATAATGCTAACCTGCAGTCCCATAAAGAAGGGACACCCTGTCGAAAAATCTGCAATCCAGTCTTCGCTCAATTTGAACAAACAACAAACAATTGCTGTCGTATTCGTCAACTAATAATTATACGTAGTCCTGTGACGTCATCCAATTATGACGTGTTTGCATTCCACGAACAAAGGTATGTTCGAAACGCCCTAATTAATTAATTATGTAACCAGTGCTTAAATGAACCAACGTAAACTTTCAAAGTATTTCTTCGATGTTAGTGGACGTTTGTTTTTAAATATATTTTCTACATTTCATTGTTTAAAATAAATAAACTTTTTGGAATTATCACTTTAGCTTAAGGTGTGTTAAAAGAAATCTTTTATGAAATATGTAGTATTTTAAATGCACTGAGAGCTCTCAAGGAATATTTGAATTTTAATCTTTTGTGTGTCTTTACTAAATGTCAAATTTTAATTTATCCTGTTTGTAACCTGTTATTATGAAATGTTTAAATGTGTTATTTTAATAAATTCATTCTTGTTCTAATTAACTATGGTAATTTTTGTTTTTTTTGAGTTTCTCCTTTTGCTCAAATACTAAATTTAATTACTTAATCAACTTTAATCTTCCAAAAAGGAGTGGCGCCCTAATTAAGGGACTGATTTATAAATCATTACGTCATGTTCAACAAAAGCCCACAACTCTAAAGTAAGTATGATTTAGCTAGCCGAGGCTTTCCTTGTTCTTACTAAATTATTGTGACTTCGGCCTTTTGGTTCGTTACACTGGCGAAATAAAAACTAATGATTCCAGAAATACTTATTAGCAGTTTAATAATCACAATATTAAGAAAACAACAAATCAGGAAAACCGACAACACACAACGACAATAAAAAGTGCCAAATCTGAAAAAAACTTAAATTAATTATTAAATATGAAAACAATGAACGTTTAAAGGATATTTTCGAAGTAGTTTTCATTATCTTGCAAACATAGTCTGACATGATGGTTAAAGATATGACGTATCCTCGCAAAAATGTCTCTATCGTTTCTTACTTCGTCAGCTGCTGCAAAAATTCTTAGGCGCAGCACCTCCACACTGTCAGTAGGGTTAGCATAACCAATATGTTTTACATGACCCCATAAAAAATAGTCCATGTGTGTCAAATCCGGTGATTGCTCAGGCCATTTGACGGGTGCATCATTCCCGCGACCGATCCATCTCCAAACAAAATTCAAATTTAACCATTGCCTAACAACTAATGTGGTATGAGCGGGAGCTCCGTCATGCGCGTACTACATTTTTCCATGGACAACGAATTGACACATCTTCAAGCAACATTGGGAGTTCTTCGTTTAAAAATTTGAGATATTTTGCTGCTCCGAGACGACGGGGAAGAATAAACGGACCAATAAGAAAATAATAGCAACAATATTAAAGAAAACAAGAAACCAGGAAAACCGACAACACATACGACAATAAAAAGTACCTTATCTAAAAAAAAAACAATTAAATTAATTATTAAATATGAAAACAATGGACCTTTATGGGATATTTGCGAAGTAGCATTTATTTTCTTGGAAATATAGTCTGACTGGACGGTTAAATCTATGACGTATCCTTGCAAAGATGTCTATCGTTTCTTGCTTCGTCAGCTGCTGCAAATATTCTTTGGCGAAGCACCTCCACACTGTCAATAGGGTTAGCATAAACAATATTTTTTAGGTGACCCCATAGAAAATAGTCCATGGGTGTCAGATTCGGTGATGGTGCAGGCTATTTGACTGGTGCATCATTCCCACGATCTAGTCATCTCCCAGGAAAATTCAAATTTAACCATTGCCTAACAACTAATGTGGTATGAGCGGGAGCTCCGTCATGCGCGTACAACATTTTTCCACGGACAACTAATGGCACATCTTCAAGCAACATTAGGAGTTCCTCGTTTAAAAGTCTGTAATATTCTGCTGCTCCAGATGACGGGGAAGAAGAAACGGACCAATAAGAAAATCTCCCACAATTCCTGCCCACACATTTATACTAAAATTGTGTTGAAATTTTGACTTATAAATTTCATAGGGGTTTTCATCGAACCATGAGTAAATATTGTGATGGATCACTAAACCACGTCTTTAAAAGCATGCTTCGACAGTAAACAAAATATCGGATGAAATATTACATTTTCTCTCGAAATATTCATATACCAATGACAAAAACCTACCCTGTTAGGTAAATCAGCGGCAGTTAACTATTGCACAGATTGGTGATGGTAGGGGTATAAAAGACTATCATGAGCTGTATTCCAAATAGTAGTATGGGAAATATTATACTGCGCCGACAGTTTTCTTGTACTTGTTTCAGGATTGCGATGTAAATTCTCAAGGACAGCTTCTTCAAGTTCCACATTTCGAATCAGACCTCTTCTTCCACTACCTTCACGACGAGGTTGAATTTGGCCGTTTTCTCGAAGCCTTCTTCCTAGTGCCGAAAAGGTGTGGGGAACCTGGTGATTGGGATATCTGGCATGGTACAATTTTATAGAACCAGCAATGTTTTTGCGACATTCAAATAAATTCTTGCAGCATATCGACATATTCGTCATTAGTGCAATTATTTGCCATATTATTCAATAAAATGTAGAAATGTACTAGATCACTTTGCTTGTATTTCGCCAGAGCAACCTATGATTTTGCAAAACAGGTTGCTTTAGTGCATAGGGTTTAAATAGTCATATGTACAAAAAAATGCATTTTTCCCAAAATTGAACGCCCAAATAAAAAAACAACAAATAAATTGTAATTTAAACAGGTGCATTCGTTTATGCTAAAATAATACGCAAACGGAGTAGGGTAAATTTAATACAGGGAAAATAATGTTGCCCCAACCTATTGCAGCGCCTCCTTTGCACAAATTTAGAAACTATAAATTTTAAATTATGTATTATCAATACGTAAGTGTCCGTATCAGGTATGAATATTGTGCGGCAAAGCGTCGTGAATTTACAAGCAAAAACGTGTGTTTACACCTTTACATTCCAGAGGGTGTAGTCCGTAAGGGTGCAACTTTGGATGAAGGTATATTTGGTTTAATCAACCTATCTTGACCTCTAGACTCACTGGTATCATTTATGCTACTCCATTCAAAAACACTCTGTATAATGCTGTACACGTGAAATTAGTTCGTTCCTGCTGTTTTACAAAAATAGCACATACATGGCAGGAAAAAAAGTTATTTCCTGTCACTGTGTTCCTAGCCTTTGGGCTTCAAATTACACCTTGAGCAAAACCATGCTTTTCACTACCTTGGTGTGCAATGCACTATTCTGTAATGTCAGTATGCAAATTTCCTTGTTTTTCTCTCACCTTGTAAGAAATAAAAAATAATTAATAATCACCAACCTGATCCGGACTAAGTATTTGTGATTGTTGGGGAATTTGAGCTTGGGCTTGGGTCCAGGCAGCCATTTGTTTCGGGGGTATGTCTGGAGCGATTGCACCTTTCGTCCTCTTCTTGTACTCGTGCAGGATAGGTATTTTGGAATTTTTGTCCGCACTGGACAGAATTACTTCTCGTTCAATCTGAAATAAGAATTTCTTATGAAGCAAACTAGTGCAGGTTGCGCATTCACGAGTTGATGAGCTACGACTGGTTAGTGCTTATTAAAGACTTGTATACAACGACAATTTTACTGGTTTGTTTCACAAAAAAGTTGAAGACAAATATTCTAATGAGAGCAGGTTAGGGTTTATTATGGCGACGGTTTTCTTTTTGTTCCAGTCGAGTTATGTACGTTAAGGCGCTTGAGCCAATTAAGAGGGAATGTGAAAATTCGAAGAATTCTAACAATCAAAAACGAAATTGGGAACTTCCTGCATGGAACGGAATTTCGGTTTCGTTTTAGAATGAATAACAAGGTTTTTTTCTGTTAGTTTAACTTGCTGTATTTTAAAATCCATAATATATTATACTGAACGTAGGGCATATATAATTTTGCAGATAAGTATTGTACACTTCATCAATTAGATTTTCAGTGTTAAAGTGCATTGCTAGAATCCTTAAAAAATACAACACATACATAGCGCAATTGCTAAAATTGCTACGAAAATTTGGAATTCAAGGCCTGCATTGCCTGTGTTTGTCAAAACTTTGCCTTATTTAAATATGTCTTGAAGAAAAAACATATTAGCCACTACTTAATAATAATAAAATTTATAATCTATTTGTACAGAACATCTCGCTCGGTCTGAACACATGACGTTCCACGTCATGTTTCCAAAACTATTTGTATTAATGTTGTATAATCCTTTAAGATATTATAAAGAAGAATTAATAATTGCACTGAACTTAATACAGAGTAAAATTTTGATATGTGTCATTGATATGCTAATATGAAACCCACACCGAAATTTCAATATGCTAAATACTGAGTCTTAAGGTATTCATAATATCCTGGAAAGTTCCATAAGTCTGACTGAACTAGCATTTTTCTTCCCTTCAATGCAGCAGAGGCTGTATGAAACAAATTTTTATTAAAATATACAGAAAAATCTCCAGTTTACGATATCTTTTGGGCGTTTTTCGCGAACATTTTGGAGAACTTAAGGCATACAAACTGTAGTGTACCATTCAGCATTAACAGTATGACGATCCTCCAGTGCTACAGTGGACACATGTCCAATAATTCCAAAAAAATGTGGCGACTATCTTAATGTTTCGGCTTGTTTTTCGAACAACTTTTGTTGGAGCCGATTCGTTCTCACAGACCAAAACTTCCGACTGTCGATTTATTTCGGGATCATAGCAGTTTGCTCACGTTTCATCACCTGTAATGATGTTGTGCACCAAATGAGACGATCCATTGTCAACGCAATCCAGTGTAGATCTGCACCGTGCGACACGGTTTTCTTTTTGAACTGGAGTCAAATTGTGGGGAATCCAACGGGCACAAAGCTTACGTATACCATCAAATGTTTGGGTAAAATGGTGTCAATTGCTTTTACACCAATCTTTAAAGTTGCTTAAATACTCTTGGCAGTAACATGCCGGTCCTCTTCAATCATGTTTCGTACAAAACCAATATTCTTTTCGGTAACTGCCGTTTTAGGCTTAGGAGCTCAAAAGTTGTCATTTAAGGAAAGTGGACCACTTTGAAATTCATTGTACCACCGCTTTACGGTAACTAAGGAACACGACCAACACTCGATTGATTTCCTCAAAAGATTGTTTACGGCCTAAGCCACGCGTGAAATTGTAAAAAAATCACAGCTGGATAATGTTCTTTACTCAATTCCATGATTTTCTGGCGAAAGCATTACTTTAAAATTACGTATTTCAAAAACCTTCAAGTATATTTGACAACGGTCACTATAATAAAACTTGTAAACAACTATATTAAAATGTCAAGCAAAATTTGTTTCAAAATATAACAGCCTGCTAGATAAGATCAGCGGAAATAGAACAGCCCTCATATTTTCATGTCCCTCTAGTGTTTGATGGTACAGAGTTGATATTATCTGCATTTCTTCCGCTACAAACGAAACTTGTAGATCGTTGATGTAGCGTCGAGTTGGAAACATACCAGGGTGCATCGGCATCGGTCCTGCGCTCCATACCCTTTATTGGAACCTTTAAATGATTTCTGTATTTGAGGGCTTAGTGCAGCCCCACAGTTAAATTCCATATGTCTATATTGGTTTTAATATACGTTTGTAGAGTAGGAGCTTGTTGTGTATGGATAACTTGGATTTATGTCTTAGTAGCTAGAAGAGTTGTTGCAGTTTTAAGTTTAATTGTTGTTGTTTTGTTATACTGTGCTTTTGTCATGTTAATTTTTTATCTAGATATAGAGCCAGGTTTTATGCACCAGTTTGATTTGGTATTAGAACGTTGTTAAACGTAACTTGTGAGCAAATTACATGTAACGTAACTTATACTGACTTTGTTTGTGTTTGAGAAGTATTAAAGCAAGAACTAAAAAGAGACAGTGCCAGAGCTACTGAACGGATAGACGACAAAAACGAAAAGTTAACGAAGGCTATTATGGAAGCGGGATCGAAAGTAGCCCTAAAGAAAGGAAA
The DNA here is from genome assembly GCA_014611495.1 of Limonius californicus. Classification (NCBI taxonomy): domain Eukaryota; kingdom Metazoa; phylum Arthropoda; class Insecta; order Coleoptera; family Elateridae; genus Limonius; species Limonius californicus. The sequence continues at coordinate 80,942 of JABXWE010000159.1, forward strand.
AAAGAAGAAAAAATTAGCAGCAATACAAAGGACATGCTTAAACACAGACGAAGGTTAATAGAGCAAGGTCAAAGAAGCACAGTAGAATTCACAGAAATAAACAGAAGCATAAGGAAGATGATCAAAGAGGGCATTAAAAAAAATATAATGAACAAAGGATAGAAAAAGTAAATGAGAATAACAGGGGAATGAAGAGCCTGAGACTAACACTAGGTGGAGCACAAATAACATCGACCACAGAGGGAAACAAAATATAGCCAGGGCTATGGAAAAATATTGCACTGATGTATACAGTTCTAAGACAACCCAAAATGATGAGACAAGACAAGAACTACCAAGAAAGATTACGAATGTAAACTCGGAAGAATTACCAAACATAGAGGAATGTGAAATAACAAAAGCTTTACGAGAAATGAAAAACAACAAGGCACCAGGAAAAGACTAAATACTAACACAGATGTTGAAGGAAGGCGAGGAAGTACTACTAGACAATATTAAACAGCTGTATAACGATCCTACATAAAGGAGAAATTCCCATTAGTTGGAACCATTTTACTGTATAAAAAAGGGGATAAATGCAATATTGCTAATTATAGGCCGCTATCGCAGCTTTATAAATTGTCATTATTTATGAACATTATTACAAACCGGCTAAGTAATAAAATGGACGCTTACCAACCGGTTGAGCAAACCGGTTTCCGCAAAGGCTACAGCACTTCCGACCATTTGTTAACGTTATAACGCTTATAGGAAAGGCGAATGAGTATTATATACCACTGTATTTGGCCTTTGCCGACTACGAAAAGCGTTCGACATGGTGGAGCTGTGGGCAGTAGAAATGCATGTAAAAAATGCATTAAACAATAGTAGAATTGACTCTCACTACAGAGAACTAATACATAACATCTATAAAGAGGCATTCATGAAAGTAAAACTAGAGGAAACCACGAAACCCATACCAATTCACCGAGGCGTCAGGCAAAGAAACGTAATATCGCCGAAATTATTTACATTGGTATTGGAAGATGTGTTCAAGGCTCTACCCTGGGAAGGAAGGGGAATTGAAATAAACGGAAAAAAGTTAAATCATTTACGATTCGCTAACGACATCATCCTGATTCCCAACAATTTTGAGGACTTACAAACCATACTTACACAATTATCAGATGCCTCTGAGAAAGTCGGGTTAAACATGAATATCACAACAACGAAGGTGATGATTAATACTAACGATCATAGAAATATTTACGTGAAAGGTCTAACTGTGGAAAGTGTGCCAGGGTATGTATACTTATGCCAAGTAATGAAACCGAATAGAGAAAATCAGACTGCTGCAATCAAAAGAAGAACCAGACTCGCGTGGGCAACATTTGGAAGCTTAAAATACATCCCAAAAAATAATAAACTGCCACAATATTTAAAAATGCGTGTATTTGACCAATGCGCGCTACCAGTATTGACATATACCTCCCAAACATAGACTCTCAACAAAAATAAGTATGAACAGACTCATCAAGACAAGAGCAATGGAGAGATTCATGTTGAGTACGATTTTAAGGCATAGGAAGACCGACAACTGGATTCGACAATAAACGAACGTAAAGTGTGTGGCTGATTACGTAGCAAGACCAAGTGGAGCTTTGCAGGCCACGACGCAATACAAGGTGATGAAAGATGGAATGCAGTATTACAGCAGAGGATGCCATATCTGGGTAAAGGAACTCGTGGAAGATCTCAAATGAGATGGGGTGACGATCTGAAAAATGTAGCTGGTTTCAGGTGGATTCGCACTGTTCAAAATCTTAAACGTTGGCATGAATTGGGAGAGGCCTATGTCCAAGGATGGACGACGCCGACGGAAGGTTAAAAAAGAAGAAGAAGAATCCACCATGTCGCATCTTATCAAATGCCTGTGTGACATCGAGAAGTACTGATGTGCTTACAGTTTTTCTTCAAGGCTTGTTACGATCTTGTTTACAATTCATTGTTTGTTGAATTGTAGAATGTCGTTCTCTAAATCCAAATTAGTAATCTGGAATAATGATTGGTAGGTCCAAATCATTTCTGATTCTTTGCAATAACAGTTTTAACAATTCAGATGTTATGGGTAATAAGTGAATCGGACGATACGAGCATGCTTCGTTACCTGGTTTTCCAGGATTATGAATCATTATGATGTGTGCAAATTTCCACAAGAGCGGGTAGTACGACATTTGGAGGATGCTGTTATAAACGATTGTTAGCAGAACTATTGGTTTATTGGGCAGCTGACTGAGTATTTTTCTGGTAATTAGATCATAACCAGAAACTTTGTCCTGATTCGTGATCTCTTGTGCAACTTCTCCAGGAGCGAAAGGTTTGATGGGTAACGACATCTAACAGGGTATTTCTAGAAAATTTACGATTTCATTGTCGCTATTGTTTATGTGGAGATAACGTGGTGTAAACACTTCAGCTAGATGTTCAGCAAAGGTGGTAGCTTCATCTGTATCAGTTTTCGCCCAATTTGTATCCATTTTTCTTAGTTGCGGTATTGCTGTTTACGGTCTTTTGAATTTCTTTGTCGTCTTCCAGATTGTGTGGTCTCCTTTAGAGAAAGAGTTTAAATAACGTACTCGAAAGTTAAGTTTCTTAGATTTGTAAGGGCGTTATATAGTTTTTGTCTTAATCTGTTGTAAATAAGTTTGTCGTTGTTGTTTCGTGATCTTCGTCATCAGCTTTGCGTTCTACGTTTTTCATTTACCAACTCGTGTATATGGAGGGGAATATTTTCATAGCCACAGAATTTAAACAAACCCTTACAGAACAGCAACCTTTCAAATATCAGAAAACAATTTAAAAGTCCCATTTAACATTTCCTTTATCTTCCATAACAATTTTAATGCTTGAAGGTTGTTAAATAACTATAACTTTAATACGTTTTATATTTACTATTATTATATTATATTGATATAACTATAAAACATACTATATTTCAAGTAATTAAATCACAGCTATTAACGCTATCTTCTTGTTAGCCTCATTTTCTTGTGGTGCACATAGTTACAGTTTTGTTTATTTTTATGTAGTCGCCTTGAAAAAGGAATATACCGTACCAAATACTAACGTTACAATGAAGAGTTTTTCTGGAATACTTGCCCGTGGAACGCATTCCTACTATGATTGTCCATTATATACATATAATATATTTAAAATGTCGTGAAAATCTGACTACTGATTTTGTAGATATCAGTGTGTATGTTGCGGTCAAAGACGGTAATTGGACAGTGACGATAATGGCCGGACAATGACGTGAATGTCCATTTTTCCTGGCCAAATATCGTTAATGGCCGGGAATTGACGTTATGGCCCGCTGCGGGCGGGTAATGTTGTCAATATTTTCATTTTATGTTCATGTTAACATCCTTGCCCGGTCATTAACGACAATTGCCAAAAATGGCTGGAGAATGTTGATATAGGTATCATGATTATTATTGAAACTATACAATATGTTTTCTTTTATTATTTTTATTTATCAAATGTGCACCGTCTAGGTAAGTGCAAGGTGAAACGATAATATTCAGTTATTAAATCTTACTTGGTAACGTAAGTAACTAAAAAATTAAAAAAAGAATATTGATTTTTCAAATAATGTTAAAAGAACTCTAAATTAATCATTCTTGTTGTGGCATGAGAGTGATCTGTGACACTTCGAATTGCAAATTTTCTTGTTCGCGCGACATGCACACTTTTTGTTTTTACACCCGCCCTTGCAGGGACAACGCTTGTACCCTGGCCCCCTAAAATACTATTTTGAGTTGCAACTCCTTTAAGGGAAATTTCTTTATTTTTTGGGGAATCGCTGAGGTTCTCCAGTATGTGCAATATGTGCTCCACAAATTACACAACACAAACACAACGTGGGTGCCTCTAACATAACCCAACTTTCTATTTTATCATCACTGGCCGCTGTCTAACGGGCAATGACGACATCGCCCGGACGACGATGTTAACAGTAAGCTCGTATTATGAATTATCAACATTACCCAAATTACATGGACATTAACGTTAGTGGCCGGTCATTATGGATAATGTCCGACATGGCTGGGCATTATCGTCATTGACCGGCCAATAACGTCATTGGCCTGATTATCGTCTTTGTCCGTAACATGTACACATTGTGATTCTTCAATTCAATTTGCAAAGTATTTATTACCTCATAAAATATACATTTACACTCTACAAGGTAAAGGCCGTTATATGAGTTGCCTCCTCTTCAGCCATTGCTACTCCAGAAAACTGCATATGCATGTCTAATAATTTTAATTGTATTTTAACGGAAAGGTTTATTTTATGTTTAACATGGAGAAGAAAACAGTCTTCAAGTAATCGCTATACTATTTTTTAAATTATAAACAAGTATTTTATTTTCCACATATAATATCTAATAAGCTCTTCAGTGCCATTTCCATACTTTCAAGCACCATAAAGAATTAGAAAGGAAATGTTGCTGTTGTGAATTCCTAACAAGAAGCACAAAATACATATAAAAAAACATGGATATTTTGAAATTAAAAAGATAAGGAAATTTACATTCCTGAATTCATTTATCATCAGAATACTATCTGAAAGTATTACTCAATAACTATAAATACCCGTGAAAGTAGTCTCTAAAGCTGTATGTCTCTAACCTTAAATTTGAAAGGCATCCAATTTAGTAACAAAAAATCTCACCTCCAAGACCTTACGTCCGAAGAAGAATTAATAAATACAAATTACATATAAAGTGCTTGAGATGCTAATAGAAAAATTGCTACTAAAATGATTATTCATGAAATAGTGTTTACCATTACTGACATTACAACGAGATATGTTTGCAGTGTATGTGTTGCAGACGTTTCGCATAATCCGTCTTTCTGCAAAATGTAATCATTTTTCAAAACGTCGTCATTTTGAATACACATTGCTATTTTGCAATGGAACCAAGTGTCAGCCATTTTGCAAAATATCTTGGAGCGGTTAGCAAACTGTACAAAGACTTGATTTTATGCAACGTGATTGCATAATTTCGGCTTTTAGATAAATGGTGGTAGAGAAAAGTAAGAGGAATTGGAATCGGAAACGACACAAACAAACGAAAACAACAACAATATGGCTAGGTGTGGATGTGGTGAGAATAATGAAGGGAATTTTGTTTCCTGGGTAACCAAGAGAAACAAATTAATAAAAAAGAAAGGACGCATACGAAGGACGAAAAAAGACTGCGGAAACATGGTTGAATCTTCAGACAAAAAAATGAAAACGATCGAAATTGTGTCATTCGTTGTTGTTGCAATACTAAAGCAGGATATCGACTACTAGATGTTCAGAAAGTTATAAAAGTTGTAAACTACATCAACGGAGTTTATAGAATAGGAACAGCTAATGGAATGGTAAAAAATTGGTTTGCTCGTTATGATATTTAACCATTTGGAGCACCTGCACTAGAAGTCATTCAAGAAAAAAACAAGTTTGAAACAAGCTGTTTCTTGTCAATCCAAAGTCAATTGGTGATTCAGTTTGCCTAAAAGCACTAAAGCAATTTGCAAAATGACTGAAACGCAGTCGTCACATTGCAAAATAGTTGATTTTTGTTCAAAGTGACGACGCGACGGTTTGCAAAATTATTAGCCATTTTGCAAGAAGACGGATTATGCGAAACCTGTGCGACATGTACACGTTACGGAGAAATGAGAACAAATCTGGATGTGCTCAGATAAATCGCTATTTTGCCACTAATTTTATGCATACTGAGATAAGATTTCTTAGATATGCTCCGTCGATTTGCGAATGAATAACGTGACATTGGACAAAACAGTTCTAGGATGTGCAACAACTTCAGACAGCCTGTTCACAATACGTGTGCAGTTCGACCGAATGATGTTCGACGGATGTGACAACAAAGAAAACCAACAAGAATCCATGAAGGAGCCCAAAACAGGTTTGCTTCGGTTAAATTAAGTTAGGTTAGGTTAGATTGTGTTATTTCTTTGCATCTCGCGAATCAATAAAAACACAGCTTATAGACATGTATCGTTCTAACTATATTATTATTTATCTCGTTATTCATTTGCCCAAACCAACACGGGCCTTTCGCGAAATGTCCAGGCTCGAATTTGAAGGAATATTCCGAGTTTACTCAGTATTATTGGCCTCATCGCAATTTCCCGGTCAAAACCGGGTATGGGTGATGTCGAGGTTCTCCCATAACATATACATAGAAATATATAGATAGAGGAGGAGGTATTTCAATAAGGTTTTGAAAATATGGTAAATACAACCAAAAAAGGAAATAATGCAAACACATTAAAACTAAGAAAAGACTACGAAGAGTATCCAAAGTATATAATTTGAGAAACGTTTTTTTCAAAATAGACTTATAAAGGATGCGGTATGGGGTAAAGGAGGCAATAAAAATACTCATGTCAGGGTATCTAACTGAGTCTATTAAACAATTGCCTAGGCTTGGCTTTGGCCTAGGCCAAAAAGCTCACAGAGAACTTGGGCAATTAAAAGCAAGCGGTGATCCGCAAGAAAAGAAAGGAAAAACTCAGGCCTGCTTGTAAGAATACTAGCGGAAGAAATATCATATTCAACTCAATTTTCTAGTTCATCGTTGATCTTCCTTTATAAATTTTGATGTCTGAAAATGGCGCTTTTAGGATAATACCGTGTAAACGTTTAGAAAAACTAATTTCTTAGAAAGATTTATATATTCATTACAATTGCAAAGTTGATGTTTTGTATTAAATTGATGTAGAATGGAAAAGTCCTGCTTGGAACTCTAATATAATAGCTGATGTGAAGGTCTTGAATAGATTCCCACCATCTTTCCTACTCAAAGTATATTATGGAGGCCGTTTGGTGCTGTTGAAATACAATCAGTAGATATAGGAACAATATTTCTATTTAGCATGGTTATTTACCAAGCAATCTTAGTGCATGTAAATGCAAAAAAATGTTGGCAATGAAGGAGTGGATCGAGGTAAGAATATAGAGGTGAAGGCCCGAGTGAATTGTTTGGAGTGAGGAGAGGAAAAGAAGTAGACATAATCACGGCCGATCTTTATGAGTTCGTTCACACGTTTCGCGTTACGCCGGTGTTGTCTCATGAATAAGACTATGCGTTGACTAGCTGCATTTTTGAATGTAGTGTAATGGTTCTAACATCAACTTAATGTAATACCAACTATAGGAAGGATTATTACAGTTGAATTTAAATTGCAATTAACCGTAGCTAGAATTTTTCTCAAAGCTTCACAGGACAGCAGAAAAGGGGTAACTGTGAATGATATTCAAATAATTTTTCCCTCGCAGAACAAAACCAACCGTATTTTTATTTTTGTTTTTTTATTTTGATGTGTATTTTGTTAAGATACAGAGGGACTTGAAACTTTTTCGAATTCTTATTATAATCGTGTTGCCTCATTGAGCAGGTACAGACACTGCAACCTGAAGAGTCAAAAGAAACTTCCCTTCAATGTATGTTTCAGAAATGTAACTAAAACTTTAATTTTTGAAACCGTGTTGCAGAGTGACGAGGCAAACCATTCCACCAACATCAATTTTCTATGTATTAAATGTGAAATGTCTTAGACTTCCCCATGATTTGTTTACTTAGATATCTTGATGATTTCATTTCACTCTGGTAATACGGCCCACAAAAATATCAAGCAATACCAAATATTAGGAAATATTGGAAGCCACTAGAATTAGTGAAAAAGATTCGTTGCAAAACTGTTAACTATAAGAGAGAATTGTAACACCAAATTTAAACAACTTATGTTACATTTATGTTTGAATAGCATATTTCTTGTCTTACGAAGAGTGGGCACTCGTATATAACTATCTGATGCCCTATTCAGATAATTTATTTAAAAAGTGGTACCATAAATATTTATTTTCTATAATGCCACTACCTTAAAAAGTAAAATTCGAAAAGTTATTATCAGCACTTTATTGGAAGAAGTTATACCTAATCACCCTTACGGATATATTGATATATTCTACTAAAAGAATACAGTAAAGTAAGGTCAGGAGAATGCAGAAAAGTATGGATACGGGTCTCGTACTACAAAGGCAAATCAATTCCTCTTGACAACAAAACAATCATTTGTTAAGTGTATGACTCAAACCTTCACATAAGAAACTACTAAGTAAAGGGTGTAGTGTAGCCCAGACGTTCAACTAGTTTGAATTAAACGTCCTGGCTGAAATGGGGGATGGTCATCTAATTAGATTCCACTTTTCGAAAAACGGTTTAAAATGTCTCTCGTATTTTTCCTTTAAAGTTGCTATTGGACGCTGATTATGACATACTCGTAATAATTTTCGTCTACAATCGAAATTGGCCATTTTTGGGTTAGTTAATTACCAAACGCTAGTTTAGACAATTTATTTTTGTATAGCGCAATGAAATAATTTGTCTGCTCAGTTCTTATAAATACCATCTAATATTTTAGCCTGCAAAATCAAAATATAGGTGAAATCAAAATCCACGAATTATCTAAGAACGTATGGTAAAATCCAAACCTATAAGAGTGAAGAAGGCTATTTCCAAACATATCGTAAAAAAAATTGTAGTTTCTGAGCTAGTACGAGGGCAGCCTTTTAAGCTTTTACAAACGACCACTAGGTGGCGCTATTGAGATGTGTCATTACTATTTTCGTAAAATTTTACATTTGTTATTGTGCACAGTCGCAGCTTAGAAATTGACCAAGTAGTTTGTTTACGGTGAGCGTTTAAAAAAGCAATTTTGTGAAAAAATGGAAATTTCATGTGAAAGGTTTCGTTGGATGATTTTTTACGATTTTAGTAAAGGCCTAACTCAACAACAATGCATACAATCGCGTCGTTCAACTTTTGGTAATGAAGCACCATCAGAAAAGACTGTTTACAATTGGTTTGCAGAATTTCGTCGCGGTCGTGCGTCCATCAGTGATGAATTTCCTGAAGGTAGCCCAAAATGCGTTGTTATTCCAAAAAACATCGATACTATGCTCAACATGATTGAAGAAGATCAACATGTCACGTACAGTGACACAGAGGCATCCTTAGGCTTGCCGAAGACTACATTACATTCGATTTTGCATGAACATTTAGCTACGAAAAAATCTGTTCCCGATGGATTGCGCATAAGTTGCCTGATGCTCAAAAAAGACTTTTGTTAATTGGTGTAAGGAAACGCTCAAAGAAGTCGACCAAGGAACTGCAAAATCCGTATACAACATCGTAACAGGTGACGAAACTTGGATACATTCGTATGAACCGGAAACTAAGCAATAATCCACTGTTTGGGTGTTCCAAGATGAACCGAATCCCACAAAAGTTGTTCGTTCACGAAGCACTTCCAAGAAAATGATCGCTTGTTTCTTCTGTACTGGACATGTCGCAAACATTCCTTTACAGGATCGAAGAACAGTTAACGTTGAATGGCATACAACAATTTGTTTGCCAGAAATCGTCGACAAAATCAGGAAAAGAACGAAAAACGCCGCATCATTCTTCATCATGACAATGCCAGCTCTCACAAAGCACGTCAAACAATTGATTATTTGAAGGAGAAAAACATGGAATTAATGTCTCATTGCCCGTATTCACTTGATTTATCGCCTAACGACTTCTTTGTGCCCCGAATGACAAAAAAATGCGTGGGCAGCGATTTTCATTACCTCAAGAAGCTGTTGAAGCCTTCAGAAATCATGTTTTTGAGATACCAACTTCAGAGTGGAAGAAATGTTTCTTCGAAATTTAAATATTTAAAAAGTTATCTAACAAGTAAAATTATTATTAATAAATAAATAAACTTTCGAATAGAAATAACAATTTAAATTCATCCACCTAATTTTAAAATCTTAAACCAAAATTTTTCACTTCTGTGTGGGAATTCATCCACTGTTCACATTCAATTGTACATTTTTTGATTAGAAATTAAGCTTAGACTCTTGGCAAAAACAACGGAGTTCATCAAAATTGGACATGAAACAAAAAAGTGATTTACATTTTACTGAATTGATGTAACCAAACTTTAATGTTCCTTGTCTCCGCAACGGTGTCGAATCAAAAAAATATTACTAGGTTATTTCGGGGTAAACAACCTCAGCTACATGTAAGTTTTTCGCACAAGTTTAGAATCAGCCTGTATATTACCATGAACAAAAACTGTGTAGTGTTAGTTTGTTATAAAAAAGTATTTGTATGTAAAATATTTTAACTTCCATCTAATAAGGTAGATTTTTATGTAAGTGTTTATTCTGCACTGCATTCAATACTCGAAGTTACTTGATGAATGTTATATACTTTGCTTCATATTAAAATAATATCAAAATAACTGTATTCCGGTAATTCAAATACTAATGTGCAAATAATAGGTGTAATAATGTCAAGAAAATGGTAAAAACCTACTGTAATGGTAAACAAATTTAACGAGACAATTCTTTTTCCGTTCATTCCTAAAAATGTGTACAAGAGAAAAAGCGAACAGTTGCATAAATATCTAAATCTGCATAAATTCCATACGAAAAAATATGAGACCAATAAAATTTTAATGAGCTGCACAATCCTTGAAACCATAAAGACTGCCAGAACATTTATGAAGTGCAACAGTGTGGGTAGAAAAACAATCGCGTTAAGGTTGCAAAACTTCATTAACACTGCCAGTATTTTAATTGACATCACAAAATTATAACAATAGTATTTTAACATACATCAAGGCCAGCGAAACAATGCCAAGTCTAAAAATATATTTTGAACAATTACTTTATTTATGTAGGTACACATATTTGAAAATAACTTCACAGGTTATTATAACAAATTATCAGTAGATGGTATTATAAATCGATCAATATCAATACCACATGAAACGAAATTTCACATAAAAGGCCAAGAATCCGCATAAAAATCAATACTTTAAGAAAATTACTTACTGGAAATTTACTGGAATGAGTTTGTAGTCCCTGGGGGTTGGTAGGACTAGAAGTGGCTGAGGGGGTGTCCAAACCGGCAGCTCCTGGAATATTTGGTTCACTGTATAATGGATATGGTGGCATTCTGTAGGGAGGAGGTGTGAGGCAACCGGAACTTTGCTGAGGAAGAGGTTTGGGAGGAGGCACCGGCTTATATGGCCCATACCCTTCACCCTCAACTGAAACAAAAATCCTTAAATTAACAGCGAACCTTCCCACGGACCCATTCTTCCTTTTAAATTGTTTGAGTACGAAAAACACGTGCAAAATGAAAAAGACCAAAAAATGTATTTGTTTATAATAAGGACATGGCAATTTTATACGCATTTGTACCTACATGAACGAGGAATTGATGGAGAATAAAGTTCGGAGGTGCTTATTAAGGAAATACATGCGTGTCTGCGTGCTACACATCCAGTTGATTTATTACTCTGCCTCGAGCCCAATTGAAAACGGTTTTGAGAAATCTTTAAGAGCGACCTTCAAGCAAGTAAATTTATCAAAGTTATATGTAAGCGTTTCTTAGTAAAACTAACAGAACATTCTTGTACTTGTTCAACTCAGTGTAGGATGCGTAGTTTCAAAAATTTATAAAGGTAGAAAATTAACGTTCTATCGGTTTACAGAGGACGTAAGGTGCGAGCAAACATCAATGAAAAAGTAGTGTTAGAATATATCGCAATGCACAAGTCCTCAAGTCATAACGATAGGTGTTACCTTAAAGTTTAAGGCTTAAACAAACTTTTAATATTTAACAAACAACCATTACTTATATATTGATGGTAACATTTTTTTCTTATTTTAGCTGCAGTTTATACGATGTAGCTTTTCTGAATGCTTACGATTGACAATACCAATGCATGTTAGTTGACTGGAAAATAAATACTTACAATAAATTTTAAGTGTTGTCAAATTAACACCTTTTAAATGGCATTTCCTCAAACGGTAACCTTGTACGACAAAATAATTCTACCTTCACCAATCAGAATAAACACGACTATAGAAGTGGTAAGTTTCTTACATGGGACTTCGTGTAAGACCCTGTACAATAACACATTACAAAATTTTTCGATGGCATTATGTTAATAGTACTTTGAATGTTGTTAAAGAGAAGTATATAAAATATTAAACAGTATATAAACACGTTACAGTTTGTTGTAAACAGATTGCAATCTTTACTGATATACAAGGTACCCCAAACTACTTACAGAAACTTGAATGATTCTGATTTTTAATCCTTAATATATACTTGGTTTATCATATAATATAGTGCAATAGTTGCTCTTTAATGTTAGAAATATTGTTTGTTTATGTAGTCTTCGTATGCGATGTCACGCTTGAAGGTACAGCTCCTATATATTGACTAGCTGCCACATCTGCCACTTTGGTGCCAATTTGACCCTGACAGTGCATGTAACGTTGGAAATAAAGTCAGTTTTCTCATATTAATATTTATCATTCTATGACCCATAAGGAGTTTTAGCATCAAAAGAAGTAAAGTAAAGTAATTTAGTTTGAAGTGTTTTGGCATGTTTATAAAGATATACAAGCGGAATACAAAGATACTTAAAAGTAGAAATCAACCATGATTTTGCTGGAAGGAGATCCCAATTTGTACACTTTCTGAAAACTGTAATAATTTCATAAAGTGTGTAAAATTTCTAAAACATGCAAAGTGTAATCTGAATTTATTTTCCCTTCATTGGTTACTAGTGATACTGATGTTAGTTCGTTTAAAATTTTTTGCTTTCTAAATATATGTGTTACAGGCCATAATAGAAGGGAAGAGAGAAGAGAAAAGAGGACTTGGGAGAGGAAAGAAATCCTCGCTGAAAAACCTAAGAGAGTGGACATCAACAGAGCTCGACAACACTAATCCACAACTCAACAGATAGAGAAAAATACGCTATGATGATCGCCAACCTCAACTAGAGACGGCACGTTAGAAAAAGAAGAAGAAATATTAATAACTCAAGTCTTCAGGTTTGCTGAAAGTGCACAAAAGATACATATTTAGGGAAACTAACTGACTAGGTATCTATAAAACAGGTATTTAAGGATTTTCGAAAAAATACAGTCTGAGACTCAAAAAAAATTTAGTCCTCGCTTTGAAGACTGGACACAAATTAGGCAAATCCGAAAGTACGAGGCTTGTTCATATGAAACCCAACTTTGATCAACTTAGCTTTGAAAACAGATGCAATAATTAAAATGAGGTTTGTTAATGTTAGTAGTGTTTGTAAGCAAGACATTAATAAGTTTCTGGCGTTTGAATTCGATTTTGAGTTCGATTTTGAAATGGCGTATGTCGTAGAAAATCCGTCCAAGTTTGATCAGCTTGCGGTCCTACAATTTTTATGCACTGATGGTATGCAGCATTGCATATTCATACGCGAATGCAAGCAGTGTATGGAAATGCATGTATTGCGTACCCAACCAACTGTGAAGGAATCGTACCGAAAATATAAGAATGGAAAAGAGGGGACTATAGATCAGCCGCGACCAGGTGCACGTCGTACTGCACTAACAGAAAACAATATCGCATGTGTTGAAGGCCTTATTAGAGAAATGGGTCGAATTTCAATTAGAAATTGTTGGTGCAAGTGTAGGATCTGTCGATAGTTTTGTTCGTAATCTGGGTTAGAGCAAAGTTTGTCCACAATGCATTCCTCGTCTCTTGTATAATGAAATGCAGGCGAATGGGCTTATCTCTGCAACACCGCACAGACTATAGACAAAATGGCGATAACTTTCTTCTGTCAATAGTTGCTGGCGACGAAACTTGGTGCCATTACTACGAACCATCCAGGAAGTTATCGCTGATGCAGTGGAAACATTCAAGTTCACCACTATCGAAGAATTTTAAAGCACAATCTTCTGCAGGCAAGGTAATGTTAACATTTTTTTTCGACCATGAAGAACCCTTGTTGATAGAGTTTAAGGAACCTCGAGTAAATATCAATGCTACAAAGAAACTTTGAACAACCTTCATCAAGCAATAAGACTGAAACGTCCAGGAAAACTTAGGCGGGGGTCATATTGCTGCAAGACAATTCTAGGTCTCATGCTGCTAATATGGCAAAAGAAAATATTCAACGAAAGAAATGGAGGGCTTTAGAGCATCCACCCTACAGACCGGATCTATCGCCTTGCGATTTCCATATTTTTGGACCGCTGAAAAAGGAGTTAAGGTCGGCATTTTTGAGTCTGACGGAAAAATACAGATAGCTGTGGAAGACTACTTCAATCAGCAACCACCAGAATTCTATGATAAGGGTATACGTCGGTTAGTAAAACAATCGGATAGGTACCTTAACTATGACGGTAATTATTTGTAATTAAATTGTTTATAAACTAAAGATGGGTTTCAATTGAACACACCTCGTAGTATTTCTTTCGAGTTGCTATTGCAGAACCCCATCTATCAAGTGCATTAGAACTGGCTAGACCTTTTCCTTCAGGAACTAATGCTGCAATGATTCGCTCTCAATACATGTCAAGTAGTATTTTATACTTAACGCATTCTAGAAATAATATCAACGATATGCTCCCATTGATATAAGTATTTAGAAATGTTGATGAAAAGACGAAAATTATATTGGTTCAAAATAATGGAATTGTTCGTGGTAGACTTATGGAGTATGAAAATTCTATTGTGCTTGCAGTAGAACATTAGGTTGTGGTTCTGCTGTCACTATAACATGTCTACTTTGATTAAGTCTTTGAGGCATGTTATTTTGGAATTTAGTATTGTTGCTGCATTAAATCATACTTGGTATCTGAGTTTGTTTTGTTTCTAAAAAGTTTATTATTTCTCTAAATGATCCGTCTATGCCATTTGAGGTAATCTTCTCCCCAATCTCCATATATTGAACTCCATTGTTCCATAGAATGTCCGCTAGGTTATTTCTCTAAATAATTCTCTTCAGCAAGTTTACTCAATATAATGCTACTCTTACAATTATTGATTTAGCCTGAACTGCATTGTACTTAACAGTTTTATGTCTCAATTCTTCATGTGTTACGTGATTCCTCGGCCCCTAAACTAGAATCAGACGGGACTTGGAATTTCAATATCGATTTTGAACTACGGAAGCATCCGAGAAGGTGTAGGCATTTAACCCCAACGCTACCGCAGTCCTATTGGAGAATATGGTATGGAGAGTAATCCTAAACGTTTATGTAGTTTTAAAATGTTTTTAAATTTAACTGAACCGTATCAAACATAACTAAACGTACCTGTTGTCCACTAACGTAAAAGTTCAGGTGGTACATTGATATGCTACTTTTTCTAAAACTATATTAATATAACAATTTAGAAATCTATGTATGTATTCCAATACGAAGGGAAGTCGCGAATTCCCCAGGAATATGCATCCAGTAGGAAGTTCATAGGAATAGAATGGAGTACACCAAATTTCAGGAAAAATATATCGCCTGTATATACATGTACTTGATAACTAAACATACCTAAAGCATCACAAGAAGCAGATTTCTTGGCATTTCCAGCTCCTAAACACTTATCAGGAGTCGAGATCGGCGTCAAGGAATTCTGGGACCTCCGTAACCGTTCTCCATGTTTTACTTGTCGCACTGTACGACCTGAAGCCATTACATGGCGACATTCTTTTAAAAACTAACCAACGTTTCCACAGACTTTTGTAACGAAGTTGCCGCCAGATTTACAAGTCTATGAAGGTTATCTTCTTTAACTTTTACATAGCAAAAAGTAATTGTTATCACTCATGTCCAGATAATTTGTGACTTGTAAAGTACGAATATTATTCTCGGTTATTTATAGACTATGGGCAATAAAATTCTTGCAAATTTAGAAATTTTATAGTTAGGAGATTTCACTTTATATAAGGTTCTTGATAAATTGAGGTGGTTATATAGGAAAATAAAATGAAGGTAGTAATTAATTGTTGGTCTATACCGAGGAGGAATATTATATAGCTGTCACATAATCAACAACAGTTTCGATTTATGGTGTTGGTATCTATCCTAAGGACTCAAAACATTAAATGGATATTAAGAATTAGATAAGCAACACTGATTATTGTAGAAAATATTAACCAGTCTTAAACGAATTATTAGATTAAATAGATTTCGCAAAGAAAACGAAATACATTACACCAATCTAAAGTGAAGAAGATGTAAGTGAAATATTTTTCTTAGAAACTTTACTCAGTGGCTTTAAAATTAGTGCTATAGACTATGGAGGAACTATGGTTGAGGTGTTCCTTAGTCTACATCGCCGACACGCAGTCATAAACACCGATAAATTATCAGAAGGGTATTGTGTCCAGCCCACTTTATGCAAATGATATTCAGGGTAAACGTTTTCAGTTTGTTAATTTTAACGCTTGGAAACTGAAACGAAATTTTGTTACTAAATTATAAATTATAAATAATCTACATAAATCTAAAATAGAAATTCTGAAAAGATGATATCCTTCCTCCAGTGATACAACAAAACATCACGAAACTGTAAAAGATTGTACCAACCAAGCCCACAAGATCAAACAAATGTGGAGCGTGGTATTTAAATGCCCACTTATAAATAGCGAGCCATATTATTCCTAGCTTACAAGTAACAGTTATCCAAATTAATGGGTATTATCAACCCTAGAGTTATCTGTGTGGGCGAAGACAAACTTAACGTGGCATTATTATATCATGCATAATTTATAACTACACGTATGATTACTGAAAGCATAATTCACTGGAGCACTAAAAACTTTCACAAAAAGTCGCAATCCGCACCGATGAAAGTCGACACATTTTCACGTAGTTTATCACTCGAATTTAAAGCCCTCGAGTTAAACACAAATTAACATAGAAGTAAATTGGAACCCTGGCGGTCTTGGAACAATCTTATCTGAGTTACAAGAAAATTCATACTAAGGAAGCGCCAGCATTGTTTTAACTGTGCAATCTAAGGCTCGTGTTGGTGGGGATAAGATTATATCTGTATTAACATAAAAAGCGGAAAGCACGTCGTTACTTATGTGAATTGAGAGCGTTATTGTTACGGTCCGTAACGACGTTAATGGGATGCTAGGACGTAATCGCCTATTCCATTGTGTTTCTTGTCAGGATAGCAGCTAAAATTCCGTAATTAACAGTTTTGAAAGCATAAATCAAAATTCGTTTTTGACATCCTAAAATTATGTATTGGGGACGTCGAAAGAATGTAATGATCGTTCTTTATATATATATATATATATATATATAAGACAGCAATTTTGATAAAAACAAACTTGGTGCTACAATTTTAACCAGTTCTTGTCATTTCTGGAACTTCTGGTAATCTTAACTAACGTGTTCTTAACTTAATAAAACATACTCAGAAGTCTAGAATTTAAGTAAGCGAGTTTCTGTGTAATCCGTTATAACAGAAAATGTCAATTAGACGTCGATTTAACCCATATCTCGGTAGTAGTAGTCATAAAAAAGGTAGCTTCCAATCGTCTGCAGTTTTATTTATTTCATCTAATTCAAATTAATGTAGTGCATACATTTTTGTTTACAGAATGAGATGTAAGACTTTTTTTAAAAGACGTGGGATTGCCGGAAGTCTTTTATACTGCGATCGAGCCTGCTATGCCTTAAAAGATGTTGTCACGAGACAGCGTAATATCAAGGTCTGATATCCAATAATTTGTGATATTTTTAAAAGAATATAATATTCTTATTACTATAGTAACGTGTGTAAAATATACTACGTATCATAATAGACATCTCCATTTTATAATCCCAAATAATAATGACTCATTATTGAAAATTGAATCACTACACAGTCAATTTGATAATATATTGAACCATAAGTATGTGGCCACAACTAAAAATGTTTAGATTAAGACAACGCTCCTTTAGTTTATGAAAGTCGCTCGTATTTTTATGTGCGTAGAATGCATTATTAGAACTAAACGAATCAACTGTTTAGATTAATATAAATACAATTTCTTGAATGATACCAGGAGATAGTTCTTCAGGCTCTTCCAAGATACTCACCTATCGCTCTCTGTCTCGTGACCCGTCTCCATTCTGTATACACTGGTACAAATGGTATTTAAATAGTAGTTGTACTACATTTTAATGGTTCTATTTTTATTTAAACCAGATGTGTTTACGTGATTAGGTCAGAAACTAAGAAACGGTACTACCACTATAACATAACAGTGGCTTCAGTGCCTTAAGGGTACGAACAAAAAAATAGCCCAACTACACAAATAAACACCACAAATACAAAAACTTGGTTTCACCACCTAAGAGTTGAACTGGAGTACCTTAGGTAGCACAGCTTTTAATATAGAAGCTGGAGGGACCTCGATGGGGCAGTGCGAATACGCGCTGTCAGTCGAGGTCACAGTGAAATGCGGTCCGATCGGCCTCGTGGTGGAACCGCGGTTGAGGCGACCGTATTTCACTTAGTTAAGTTTAGGGTGTTACTATGAAACATTATTAAGAGAAGATAGGATAGAATTTAAAAATAATCAAACCTACCTGAATCCCAGTGAAGATTATGTAGAGGAGATAACATCGGACGAAATTCAAATAGAGGTCAAGAAACTAAAAAACGAAAAAGCGCCTGGACCAGGAGGGGTAAATGTACAACTAATAAAGGCTGCGCCAACTACTTTGTTCGAATTGCTCGCAAAACTTAAAAAAATTATCGAGCGATAACTGTCCTGTCCTCTATAGGTCGAATTTATAAGATCTTAAAGTGCAGATTAGAAACAGATATAGAGGAAGCAGAGGAACAAAGTGGTTTCCGAGGAGGCCGGTCCTGCGTTGATAACATCTTCAGCATACGACAAGTGACAGATAAACGATTAGCGCATAACCTTTAAACCCATCTAGTATACATTGATTTACATAAAGCTTACGATAGTGTCCCACTCTCAAAACTTTGGCAAGCTATGAAAGAACAAAAACTAAAACACACATACATAAAAGCTATAAAACAACTTTACACAAATAATACCAGCTCAGTCAAAGTTGGTAAACTACTAACATCTGAATTTGAAATCAGTAAGGGGTTAACACAAGGATGTTGCGTAGCCCCCACACTTTTCAAGATTTATCACAACGAAGTGCTCAAAGAGTGGCGAAGAAAGTGTGCAAATATGGGGATTAAAATAAATGACGAGATGATATTCTCCTTGCTTTTTGCGGACGACCAGGTCATATTTGCAGAAGACGAAGACGACGCCTCATATATGTTAAGAAAACTTGATGAGGAGTATAGGAAATGGGGCCTACAAATAAACTACAAGAAAACTGAATATATGGTGGTAGGAGGAAGAGGCAGAGATTTGGTGATGAAAAATTGAAATGTGGTAAAGTGCTGTCAAAACAACAAGTATTTAGGGGCTATAATATCGAGTAAAGGTGGAAGGGAGGAGGAAATTAAACACTGGATGGGAAAAGGTAGAATAGCAATTCGACAGTTACACCCGATAATATGGAGCAAAAATATAAATAAAACAGTGAAAAAGAAACTATATAAGACATTAATGGTAAGTATAGCAACCTATGGCGCAGAGGTGTGGGAAGTAAGCGACAGAAACAGAAAGAAGTTACAGGCGATGGAAATGGAATTCTGGCGACGTAGCTGTGGTGTGCCAAGAATGGACAGACTTAGAAATGAAGACATTCGAAACGAAATGGAAATAAATAGATATAACCGATGCGATGATTGAAAATAAACAATTAAACTGGTACGGCGATATGAATAGGATGGATGCGGAAAGATGGCCCCAGAAGATATGGCATTGGAATCCCTCACAAGGGAGAAGAAGAGGAAGGCCAAAACTGTCATGAAATGATGATATTCGACAAGCCATGAGTAGCAGAGACCTACAAGAAAACGAATGGCAAAATAGACGGAGGTGGAAACAAGGATGCGAGAAACGCCAAACGGTGTAACAACACTCGCATTTATATATATTGAGATGAATGATAGTGACTGATTATTGATAAATAAATGAATTATAAATTAATTTTGTTTAAACAATTTTCTTTTTATAACATGACACTTAATATGTAATTTTAGATGTTGTGAAATACAATTTTTTATATCGTTGGGCGCCAGGCTAAATATGAAATAGCCGATATAAGTTTATTCAATATATACCAATTTAATACCACGGTCGTTAGCTCGGTACAGCATAAAAATCACCTCAGGTAGTCGGTTCTGAAAGTGCCAAACTTACTTACTGCGCATGACATACATTGGTTAAAAAAAATTTCTTTATCTTTCTTGCTTTCATGTAATCTCAATCGGCTTGTGCTAAATGAATAATTTTCTAAGTATACCAAAACACATTTAAATCATCCACAAAAGGTAAGAATTGACGTTCACAGGTACGTGTACATATTCTTCTTACTATAGTTATCGTAATTCGTACCTCATAGGTTATTGTTTGACTTACTTTGGAAATATCGGGAGTAACAGCAAACTAGGCTCTCCAAGATGCACCCCAGGAAGCAGTTCCCGACGTCTCGTGAATATTCTTCTTTTGGATACTTGTTATTGCAGCTAGGAGTTCACAGGTACGTTGTTCATTTAGATAGATATTCAAACACTTTGTTATACGTCATTAAAACTTTTATTATAT